>CAJNIZ010042626.1:139624-164231 GCA_905231905.1 Symbiodinium pilosum | reverse complement strand
CAATTCGTTAGGAGCCATGGAGCCCAATAGCGACCTCACCTACCAACAAGCCTTAAGCTCTCAACAAGCCCCGGGAAGTCAGCACTAAAGGGTTGTTTGAGCGCAGTACGTAGGGTCAGACCTAGCACTCCCAGGCAAAGCCACAAACAGCAATACACAAAATTCATGTCACCGGCAGTGCCGTGGCTACTCGTCTGCCGTTGCCAGAATTGAGGGCTTCCACGAATCAGCGGTCCGCTTCTGGAAGTATAGCAAGGATTCTTTTCTTTGACCGTGTGTGGCTCGTGCGCGGGCTTTAGGGACACTTCCAAAATTGTTGCAGGTCATGGTGGCAGTGGACATCAATCCTAAGCTTCAAACCGTGACCCCCCCAAGTCCCACACCTTGAGCCTTCGAGCCCCTTCTTAGCAAAGTCCTTGTGCAGAGACGCTACGAATGACTGATCCGCAGGCCATTCGTGCGGAACTCGCTCAGCCAACTCCCCAGCGTGTTTGGGATTCAGGGTTTAGGGCCCCGGGTAGACTTAATGGTTATTCTGTCATTCTATAGGGCATGAAGGGATAGAGTAAAATTGAGGCTGCTAATTAGGGGGTTACGTGAGGGCTAAGTATTACAAGTGATACTTGGAGGATCTCTTGACCAAGTAAGTCTACTTAGTAACAGAGTTATTTAAGTGTTCAGGGCGTACGGGGGTTATTAGTGAAAGTAGACTCAACTGTAAAACTTAAACCGAACTTAAACCCCAAGCCCAAGAGCTTAATTCCTCAACCCTGAATCCTAAACCCTAAACCCTGACTAAACCCTAAGCCCTGAGCCTATTCCTTGAATCTCTCTTGCTTGTCTGATAACTCGAGGTTCAAATTTTCCCCAACCTGTCGCGCTTGTTGGTTTGTGGTTCAGGGTTTAGGGTTTGGGGTTTAGGGTCTGGAGTTTAGGGTTTGGAGAGGGCGTGGGGAGGGCTGTAATAACTGGACCTCCCAAGTATGTGGAATCATGGCCTCTTGTTGGATCGTTTATATGACTTTTGGGCCATTATCTTCCAACTTTGGAGATTCAGACAAGATACATTTCAATGTTTTAGGGGTTCTACATTGCACCCGTGGGGAGGGCTATACTTATTATAAGCCTATATTTTGAATTTTACCGGCTTATACCTCGCACTCAAACCCGATATCACAGCCATAACCCCCTACACCCTCCCAGGGTTTAGGGCTTAGGGTTTAGGGAAACAGTACCTGTTTTGGGAGGAAGCTAATACGAATCCCCAACCAAACCCCAAAAGGAAGTATATTGGAAGGCCCATGTAAACCTTAAGCCGTAAACCCGAACCCTGGCCAAGTCGAGGTTCTCGACGCCCAAACCCTAAACCCTAAACCCCAGTATCTTTCAGCCGTGAGGCGCCCGCCAGATGGGGACCTCCGAAAGAAGCTCCAGGCAAGATCTCAACAGGACTAGTGTCTTATGGGGGACTTAGTAAGTAGGTTAGTATAGTAATAAGGGAAAAGGAAATGGAAACTGGTATGTCATTCAGTGTTTAGGGTTTAGGGTCAGGGGGACTTAGGAAGTAGGTTAATAGCTCCTACAACCCATATGATAACCCTTGTTATTTCCGTCATTAGCCTATACTTACTATGTCCTTCTGATCCTCCAAGTAGGCCCCCCTTCAAAAAGGCAGTAGCGTTACAGGGCCCTTTCCAAGGTTTTGAAAATTAGTTTGGGATCACCGCAAGCCCCCCAAAACCCCCCTCGACTGATGGATCCGTATAGTAGGCCCTCTAGAGCGCCTACTCATGCTACAGACTACAGAGTAGTTTGTATTTTCCTCGCACCTATGGACTCCAAGAGTAGTCCCTATAAAGCCTCCAAAAGTGTTTCTGTTTGATTTTTCTTCCCTATGATTCCTTACTTACAACCAGCAAGTTGAAAGTTATCTGAGCCATGGTCCGGAGGCTCTGGGTTGATGGCTATAGGAAAGCCATGAACCCAGAGGGTCCATGTACCCAATAATTGGGTACTTGGGACTTGGGTAATAGTAATTATAGTACAGGTTTTGGGGAAGTATATGAGTATTTGGTACTTGGACCCTTAGGGGAAGCATATCAATAAGGCGCCAAAGAGCCCAAGTAGTTTTACGGACTGAGAGCCTTGGGCTGTGCTACTTCCCACATTTGGGCTCCATTCGCTGTACCCCCAAGATATGTAAGAGGCGCCAAGAAAAGGTTCCAGATGCTGATCCTAGCGAGACATTCCTTTCAGTGCTTCAGAATCTGCAATCCAGCTTTACATACCTACTTGATGTTCCTAATCGTCTTGGAAAGGTTGGTGACAGCGAGGGCACCACCAACGAGCTTCAGAAGGCAGAAGGGCTAATGGACTAGGGTTTTAGGATGGAGGGCTTTGGATAGTTTCTTGCTTCTTGAGATCAGAGCTCGAGGGAGAGTTCGGAGAATTATGGGTGCCTGTTACGGAGAGTACACGACAATGGGAGCCTTAAACTTTAAACCCTAAACCCTCAACCCCAACACCCTAAACCCTAAAACCTTGAACCCCAACTCGTGAATCCTTCCTCTCTCTATCTCTCTCTTTCTTTCGCCCTCTCATTTCAGCAGCTCCTTAGTGTTTCTTGCTCTGGACTTGGTAACACATGGTCTGCACTCCTAAAAAGGGGGGTTATATAGGGGAGTATGGTAGGGGCTGCTAAGGGTATACTAGGAGTTTAGTTTAGATTATAGCCGCAGTGGGGGTGGTTCTAAACAATCCGCGTTTTTTATCCTTGACCGGGACCCTCAAGTACGGTACACTGGAGGTTGTATACCTACATTCAGGCCTTTCCGTTGTTGGCTGAAACGAAACTCCTTGAAGGAGTCCTCAACTAACCTGAAGGGCCCCCCCCAAAAAAACACCTGCGCGAGGTTCGCAGCAGGATGGATGTCAAATAACAGTCTGCTTGTTGCCTCAGGGCCACAAACGCCGCACAACTGCTACCTTCCAGGAGGGAGTGCCCCCGACATAGGCAACTCGTCAAGCAGCAATTGGACAAGATACAAGTACCTGGGCAAGCAGACAACCAGCAATGAAATGATTGTTCCCAAGCCACTACTCCTTGTACATTAGGATCCTTACCTATGAAGTGGTTGTTTGGGGACCAACTGTTGTGTTTCCAGTTTTTGGGTTGCCTATGTACCCAGACCCCCTAAAGGATCCCCAAAAATGGAACCCCCTAATAATTGCCTAGTTTCCCCAATTAAGTAATGGGCTCATATTGGGGGAGTTCCATTTTTTTAAACCCGGCGTATTTTGCTGGCTCCAGTGTGGGAGACCCTGTTTGAGACCACATTGTATCATGATTTCAGCTGTCCGCATGGCGGAAGTTTTGATCTAGGATGCTTGGGTGTAGGGTTTGGGTTTAAGGTTTACTGTGTAGGCGTGGCATGAAAACAAAGACGTACCCCGAAGTCCTAATCAGGAACATATGTGTTTTTGCTTGGAATTGTAGTCAAGATTACCGTCCTCTGTTACCGCATGATTGGTCTCCCACGTTTGGGGAATGTATGTGTTTAAGCCAGCTCTGGCATTGAAGCTTGCGGGAACAAGGACGGGACATAGTATCCTGATGTTTTCGACAGGAACGAAGACCCAATTTTCATAATTCACACGCTAGAAGAGGCAGTATAGGGTTCTGCACTCAATGCGACCAAACCCGGAGATTCCTGAGATTGTGTGCGTTAAGGGTTTTATTTACAATCCACCTTGGGAAATCAACACGTAACAGCTTGGATTACATCACAAGAAAAATCTCAAATCTTCCGTTTTGAACACTGGTGCGTGCCCCACACCTTTCATTTCCAGCACAATCCTGAACATCCATACCACTTTCACAGCACAAGTCCTGGTGCAATCCTACCACGCTTCGTAAGGATTCCAAGTGGGTACCGTTCTCGGCAGGTGAAAGCTTTGGTGGCAGCGGCGGGTGCGAACTTCAACAAGCAGAGTCTTGATTTAAGGTCTAGGGCCGATTAGACCCTAAACCTTATACCCTATACCTGGATGCAGTGTTTGGATTAAGGTTTTGGGTGTAGGGTTTGCATGGAGATCAGGGCCTATTAGGCGGATTTCGGGTGTAGGTTTTGAGGTTCTGTTCTTCGGGTGTGTATAGGGCTATAGGGTTAGAGTTGGCTGAGGGTTGGTGGCCTCAACCACGGGCCCTAGGTATAGGTGTTTAACTGTTTCCTGGGTCCTAGCTCTGGGTCCTGAACTGGATTTGTTTGGCTCTGTGAGGTGGATTATTCGTAAAAAACGGACCCCACGATGAAGGGCCCATGTTAGGGGCCCACAGTTCGTACCTTAAATGGGTTACGAGGAGAACAGAAAGCCAAGGACATTGACATAGTGGGTCAGGCTTTGCAGTACTCTTTGAAGGGGCTCTGCCGTATACCCGCGCGCTATTGGAGTACACGGCCAAGCCTGCGAGAGGTGTGGGGTGAGGTATGTCTCATACTCCGGCCGCCAACCCTCTCCGGCATACCGTGAGTGATGAGGACCCCATGCTGACTGCCTTTGGTTCAAGGCTTTCATGCATCACTGCCTTTTGCCAGCAGGGCAGAGGGTACAGGGACAGTCGCTGAATAGCCATTCTACAGCAAACAGCTGGTGGCGTCCTCCTCATGGACGCATGCGGCGTTCTGATCCAAGCATGTCACAAAATGTATCTACTGCTTGAAGCTTTAGAGGTCACTGGGGAGCTTTTTTACTTTTTCTCTTTACAGAGAGTCCAATGGGGACTGCCATAAGCTTCAAGACATTCCCAAATATTCCAAGGATCCTCAGTGCTAAGCGCCCCATTTTTTCAAATCCTTATCTAGCGAAGTGAGTCCGCACGCAATCTCCAAAAGGGCTCACAGATCTCAAGAGAGAAATGGAATTGTGAAGGAGGGGTCCCGTTCCACCAAAGCAGAAGACCAGGCCCTACGCCTCAAAGCCTATACTGGAGGGCGGGTTCTTTGCGTGGGGTAAAATGCCTTAAACTTCAAACCTGAAAAAATACAGACTAAAACCCTGAACGCTACAACCCTAGTCTACACCTGGCACAAGGAGCCTCAAGACTAAAATTAGCTAGAGAGCCCTAAGCCTTTTTAAGCTCTAGCATAGGATGGCAAACCCGCAAACCACCCAGAAAAAATGAGGATCAAAGAGCTCCGGCAGCAGGCCCAACCGCGTCCAGATCTGCTCACAGTTGACCTGGGGCTCCAAAATTTACAGGTTACAGTTTGCACACGATAAATCGCCGTCCCCCTACATAGGGCGGACCCCAATGTAGATTCCAGATTACTATTGTCCTCATTATGGGCATCCCTGAAAAGTTGTCCCTAATTTTGAGAACCACCAGAAAAATTCCCTTCCTGTTTTAGATCTTTGGGAGCCTTGGGGAGAGGTGTTGGGGTTTCGGGGTTCGGTCTTGGGGCTTCATCGGTAGCTTAGGATATATGGTTCAGAATGTTTAGCCGAGGCTTGCCGAGGTTTCGGGTTGGGGCGGAAGGTTTAAAACTTGGTCGAGGGGTTGGGCTGAGCGCCCAGGGTCTAGTGAAGAAGAAAACGCTACTTGTGCACCCTCAGGGTTTGTGGCTTGCTTTGGCCCCAAAAACTTGATTCTATATTCCATGGTTCAAGGATCCGAACCCCAGGGTGAGGCCTAAAGGCATAAAGGTAAGCTTCATGATCTAGGGTTCCGGGGCAGGGGCTAAGGTTCAGTGTTCCGGCCCAAGCTTCATGACTTAGCGTTGGATCTTGGTGGTATTTTCCGGGTAATTAGGACGGGCCCAATTTGGAGGCATATCGGAAGACTTGGAAACTTGCTGGTCGTCCTACCTGGGCCTAACGTAACATGGTTTCTGACAGTGGCTTGTATTCTATGGGCAGTCATTTATAGGGGACCCCTTTTCAGATTGGATGGGTTTTGTGAGGAGTGTTTGCGGTTTTTCGACGACGCGCATCCTTCATGTTGGGGTTGCTGTTCAGGAACTTAAAGCAAGGTATCATATTTTAGATAGGCAATAAATGTGACATTGTGCTTTAGTGTTGTAACTCAATGTTAATTGTAGTTGGCAGCAATGTTGAATTTGGTCGATGTGGTCTAGAAGGTGGTCACTAAGTCTTTAGCACAAAGCCCATTCGAGGTTGCCAACATGAATGCTTCGTTTACAGCATACTGCAGGATGAAATACGAGACCCACGGCACACACATATTGATGCTCTGAATAAACAGGATCCCAACACTGTTCCCAAAAGCAATAAGTATGGTACGCCCTGGTGGCGTGGTTTTCTGGTACTAGTGAAATGTAGAGAAACAGAAACTAACACAGTATCTTATGAAAAGTTCTTGAAGGTTAGTATCCTCGCATTCATGATATTAAGCATGCGTTAGAAAATAGGAAATGTACAAGAGAGGCTCTTGGGAGTCTCACAGGAAGCTCCCCAAGGCAAGAGTAGGAGAACGAGAAAGATTGGCCCCCAGGGCGTAACACACTGCAGATACTAAAAACACCTAAAAAATGCGTGTTTTCACGGGAAATACACGCCACCACGGCGTACCACACTCAAAGCAATGGCGTCTGTGTGGCCTGTACAGAATGCCTTCACGGCTCTTTACCAGAAACCTACGGGTCCAAATAGACAGGGGTACAACCCTGTAACGACTAATTAACCCTAAATCTTATATCTCCTATATACCCTCATGTCAGCCCCCTACAACCCTAAACTTCAAAATCCCCTATATACACCCCCCCCCAACCCTAGATTCTGAACCCTAAACCTCGTTTTTGAGAAACCCATGGTCAGGTGAAGGCTCTGCGCGAGGAGGGAATAACCAGTCTGAGCGGCACAGGCGGCTTAGACGACCGAGGCACGGACTCTACGGTGTAGGTTTAGGATATAGGGTTTAGGTTTTTGGATTTAGGTTTTGGGTTTGGGATTTAGGGTTTTGCATTTAGGTTTTGGGTTTGGGATTTGGGATTTAGAGTTTAGAGTTTGGGATGTAGGGTTTGGAGCTTAGGGTCTAGCATTTATTGTTTCAGGGTTTCAGGGTTCTGCTTCTCATGGTTTGGGGCTCGGGGCTTGGGATGTGGGGCGTAGGGTTTTCGTCAAGCAGTGAGGGCATTGCGTGTGGGACCTTGGATTTAGGAGGGTTTAGGGTTTGGGATGTAGCACATAAGGTTTAGGGTCTAGGCTTCTGGGTTTAGGGTAGAGAGTAGAGGCTTGGGTGCAGAGACCTCGCCAAAGTAGGGACCGGGTTGGCATTTCTGGGCCCCGAGAGTTCATGTTCAGGGGTGGCCACCACGAGCTGATTCGCAGGTGAAGGCGCAACGACTGAACCATTATGCTGTAAACGCATGTGGACTTGGTGGAGAAGACTCGTTTGCCGAGCCGTATGATAGATCAAACCTAAACCCTGTACCCTAAACGCTAAAACCTAAACCTATCGTTTTGTAGGATGCCTTTGAGATCTACGGGTAACCCTGACACCCCCCTTCAACCCGATTTGAAAATCCCTACCAGAAGCCGCCAGATCCTCGTAACCCTCAGAGCTTTACGACGCTAAGTAACTTACAACCTACAGCCCCGATTATGAACCCTAATCTTGCGGATCTACGTTTTAAATGAAACCTACGCAGGGCACTTGCGTGTATAATAACAGTTCCTACTTCAGGCAGTTTGGAGCACTAAGCCTTAGGAATAAAGCCTATATTCTAAGCCTTAAACACCTAGGTACCCCAGTAGTATCCTTTTGCCCTTTTCATCTTGGGGTCTCCTTATTAAGACTGAACAGAAGGAAAAAGGGTACCCTCATTATTAATGGGTTACTGGGGAACCTAGACACTCAACCCTAAGCTAAGCGTGAAGAGGCTGGGCCAACCGTGAGCCTCCTTCTCCTCGGTCAGATGCGGGGTCAGAACGCCTCTCAGAGGCTCTCAGGGTTTTAGGTTTGTGGTTTAGGGTTTAGGGCTCAAGGTTTAGATCCCCATATGCCCCATGTTCTATCTACTTAAGGGGGACTATACTCACTTCTTGGATCCCAGTTGCAGCCAAGGTTTAGCTGTTAGCCTGTTAGCGTTCAAGGTTAAGCATTGAGGCTGCGTTGTTTTTCAGGAGTTTAAATTAAACTACCACCAGCCAGAAATCGTATCAGTTTCCATTCGTGCAGATTGCGACAGCTTAGTTCGCTTTCCGGCACAGCAACCAAAGATGGATTTGATTGACTGCTCAGGGATTTCGAGTTCAGCAGGGCGGTGATGGTTTGCGGTGCATGGAACTGCGGTGTAGTTTTCAATGGTGCGCAGAAAGCCTGAACCTCTAGACCCTAAACCCTTTCACCCTTAAATCCTAACACCCTAAACCCTTTAGCCCTAAACCGTGTAACCCTCAAAGCCTAAACCCTAAACACCCTTAACCCTTTAGCCCCTACACCCTAAACGCGAAACCCGACACCGTGCTTCAGGAGGCCTCGAGGATGCTGCATATGAGCTACTGTCAATATTTGCTTTACCCAAGGGCCATTAAGGGTGGACATAGGGACCCTCTTGTAGTTTAGGATTTAGGGTTTAGGGTTTAGGGTTTAGGGTTTAGGGCTCTTGTAGTTTAGTATAGCCCCTAGTATAGTCCCTAATAAGGAACCCATGTCCATTAAATTGGGTGGAAAATATTGACTGTAGCTCATATGAGCAGAGCCCTAGGAGTGCCTCTAGTTATGTTAGTAGTGGTAGCTGGGTAGGTATTATATGATACAAGGGATTATACAGGGGACGAATATGGGGCTCATTAAGGAGGATACTAGGAGTTTAGACTAGTGAGGCTTCAACCGGCTGCGGCGCTCGCGCGATGGTTGGAGTCTGAGGTGTCTCGCCGTCAGGAGGAACTACTGTTGAGCCAGTGACATCAGTGATTCCAGGCGAGTGTCGAGCAGATTTAGCAGACGCTTGTCACTCTCGAGCACTGCGCCGAGTATACCCACCACGCCAACTACATCATCCAGCGGCTGTCAAGAGACAACTTTACGCTCACAGAGCAGGCAGGGTGGCTCACATGCAAAGTCACAGAACTTCGAGGATGGGCGCAATGGCAATGGTAGATGTTGCAGCTTGCCGGCAGACTAGGAGTTTAGACTATAGCTCATATGGGGGTTTCCCAAAATTAGGGGTACCATTTTGGGGGGTCCCTAAAATAAGGATTATAGCAGTTTTGGGTCTATATTGGGGTTCCCTTATTTATGGAAACTACCATATGGATTGGGTTCTTATAATCCCATTACAAGAAAGGGTGTAGACTATATAATATAGGGCTTAGGGCTTAGGATTTAGGGTTTAGGGTGTCAAAGCGATGGTCGCCTCTGTGAAGATTTGGTGTTCCTTTTCCTTAAAGGGCCGTGGCCACGTTTCAGTTCAGGATTCGGCATACTTAACATAGGGGCTGCATGTTGTCTCTGGCGTTGAGATTGGCAGTGTCGCTTCGGGAACACAAAAAACGTGGAATGTATCTGATTTTAGGATTAAGGGGTCGAGGATTTCCGTCTGAGCGGCCAGGGTTATGGCATTCAGGGTGTAGATCTTCAACCGGCAGATTGTAGCTTCTGAACGCCCCAAATCTGTTGAAACCCTAACCACAGACCCCTTGACTCAAACCCTAAACCCGATCGCCCCAGAGTTTCAAACCTTACCTCCAGGGGTTTAGGGTTTAGGGTTTAGGGTTTAGGGTTCAGCCTGGATAGGTTGCACAAGGTGCTAGGGCAGAAAGGGAATAGTACTAAGAACCCTTGAATATACTCGCTCAATTATTCTCTACTGCGAAGCAAGAGTAGGATATTCTGAAAGCTGTCGATGGCATTCCGGCGTGGAACCAGAAACCAGCCGCCCTTCTTCTTTCCAGACATGTGGGTTTCCAAAAATTCCCTAAATCGAAAACCCGAACCCCAAACCTCATCGACCTATTTGCATGGGGGCCATTCTCAAGAACAAGAAAGAATCCTTGGTGGGCACCTAACATGTCGTGCCGCATCCCTTTTTTTTGCTGGGGGGTGGGGGGTGGCCACAACGAACACTAAGTGTTGGAGCCTAGTCCCTAAACAATACAATCTCTGAACCTTGATCCTGCAACCCTTACCCCTAAACCTAAAACCCCTAAACCCCAAGACCTGATCCCTCAAATTCACCGACGTACAAACTCTGAAACCTAAGCCCGTTTCAACCACATAACATGCAACCCTAGTTATTTACAGCTTAGCTATACTTGCTCCCAAATTAGTAGGTATAACCCATAGAACTGATAGGTAACTGGGGCTATTAGTCCTGCCTTCTAACCCTAAACCCTAAGTCCTTAACCTTAAACCTTAAATCCTAAGCCCTAAGCCCTAAATCCTAAACCCTAAACCCTAAACCCATGGCAAGGTTGGCTCTGTGACTGCGTCGCTGGCGGGGTCCGTCGTTGCCGGCATGGCCCCGGAGGAGAGCTTTGAGCCTGCTTAGGGGCGCAGGGTTTATTTTTAGGGTTTAGGGTTTAAGGGTTTCGAGTTTTAGGGTTTAAGGGTTTCGGATTTAGGGTTTAGGGAAAGTACACTGGTGATGATGGAAAGCACAGAGGGTTATATGGCTGCCATAAAATAGGGGACCCCAACGTAGACCCGCACTGACGTGATCCCCATTATGGGGACCCCCCGCAACAGTAGCCCATATACTGTCAGCTGTAAGCCCCAAACGCCAAAACAAAAAGCCTCATCTCTGCCAACCCTGAAACCTAAACCAGAATTTGAAGCCCGGAAGCAAGAATGTTGAACCCGCTTCCCTTGAGACGAGATTTTGTGAAATTGCTGACCCGTGCGTCCTCATGGACACCGAAAGTAATGGGCAATTTACAGCGACCTCAACCCACCTCACCCTAAATGGTGGTTTTTAATGGGAATAGTACCAAAATGGCTTTAAATTGGGAATTGAAACTATTCTAAGTTGAGTAAGCCTGAGTACTTCTTGTCTGCAACATCTGCAAGGCCTCAGCTTAATCCCTTCCCCCTAACTTTAAACCCACCCACCCCTAGGGTTTAGGGCTTAGGTTTTAGGATATTAAACCCGCCCACCCCCCTAACACTAGATATTCCCAATAGATACATAATAGATGTATGATACTACACCACAGAATTTGAGTATTGAATGTTAGCGGGGTGGGGGGGGGGGTTGGGGATTACCCAGCATTCATATTTGGGATATGCTGCGCCTTCAAACGGACCTCAGCGCTTTACCGACGTCAATCACACCACTACATAAGAATTCCTCAACAGCATCCCTCTACAATCCTCAGCACGCAGTCCCTGTCATGACAAGAAATCCAGAGATCCCCAGGATATTCAAACGCTTGGAGTTAGAGTTTGGGAGAGCCCCCTTTTTCGAGAAAGACCCGATCCTTAAGCCCTAATCCCGATAGACCCAGCCCCGTAGGGCCGAAATGCAACGTCAAAGTTAGGTAGCAAGTTGAGACAATCACGAATTATAGATGACAACTATCGGAGTAACTATCGCATCTCCATGACTTTTTACAAGGGCACCTATCGATGAATTTTGTTGGAGGCCACCTGGGAAGCCCTAAAGCTGCATATGTCTTCAACCCAGTTGATACTACAAGCCTGCATGACACCACCTATCTTGCGTAGACCTTGGTGATTATCATATTATGATATACTAGGGTCATGCAGGATTATTGGTATGGCAACAGCTAACTCTATATTACGTATATAACCCCATACTACCCTACATAAACCTGCAGAAGTCCCTCCTCAACAGGAGAAAGCCGAGTTGAAGAAGATGCAGGTGGTTGTCAGTGCAGCGGCATCCTAAGAGCATGGGTGATGAGGTGTTAAGATTTCTAAGGTCAAAAGCATGAGCCCTTAATATGGGCCCTTGACCCTTTTAGGGAGGTTCTAGGTACCCTTTAAGGGTACATATAGGGTATGTAATAGGTATGTGAGGATCCCAGGGTTAAGGGCCCATACTAGGGGCCCATGGTTTTACCATTGGAAGGTTGGGGGTTGGGGTGTGGATTTGGCGGTTGGGGGTTGACGGCTTAGGGTTAGGGTCCAGGGCTTAGGCTGAGGTTTAAGGTCTTAGTGGCCGAGCGGATAGCCTTCAACCTGTATATGGGGCCCGTCCTTGAAAACCCTTGCCTGACAAAGGGATATTTGGATGGTCCCAAATGTCTCCTAGGCTAACCTTTCTGGGGCCAGAAAACCCAGCAGCCAGGAGGTTGAGCGTGTGTGGGGCTTCGGGGCCCGATTTCGGGTTCAGGGTTTATAATGATTGTCTCTGACAAAAAATGGTGGGGAAGTGCACGCAGATGTCGCTCATGTGCGCTCGTTTGCTGGGTGAAGCGGATACTAGGGGGCTGTATTTTGGGTGCCTGCTGTACTTCCTGGAATTGTAAAAGAGGTAGGTTGATGTCTCCGGCCTCTGGCCCCAGAATGAGAGTTTTGGCATAACGGTCTAGATATGGGTGGTTGTCAAAATTATGGTCCCTTTTTGGGTACCCTACATATTAGGTGCCGTACTATCATAGGGATCCAAAAAGGGACCACAATTTTGACAACCACCCAGATGTGTATAATTTGTTGGGCTTGAGCTTTGTAGGAGCCGCAGAAGTGAGCTTCTTTGGAGCTCCAGGAGCCCGCAGCGATGCTCGTACCAAGGTTGCCTACTTAAGATATCGCAAGTTGAATTGGACATGAATTGAGAACTTGAATTACATATGAGCTACTGTCTAAACTCCTAGTATCCCCCCTATAATAACCTCTATAGTCGTCCCCTATATATATATCCCCTATATAACCCCCTTTACGGAGTGTAGACTATAGTTCATATGGGCTTGGTCCGCGCGGGTGGTCATTCTCCCATGCCGCTGATAAACGTGGAGAATAAGGTTTAGGGGTTTAGGGTTTAGGGGTTTACGGGTTTGGGGTTTAGGGTTTAGGTTGGGCCTTGAAATGCCTCGTCAAGGATTAGAGAATGGTTGTTGGGCAATCAAGAAGGCCTATGATGCTTGTGCCAGCCTGAAGCTTCAACTGGGTATGGCTTGGTCTAAATTGCTGAACAAGCCTGGACCCACGTCCCTATCCCTCATCACCCCGGCAAACCAACCCTGCCTTCCACCAAGTTAGTACGGAACATGAAAGTATAGACTTCTGCCTCTAACATGGGGCTGGGTGCGGTGGTTCCATGTTAACTTGGGCATCCGCATGTACATGTTACTTGCCATATAGTTTGAGTGCTCCACAACTCCTCCTTTCCAGCATAGGTAAATACCACAGACCCAGAAGCTGAAGCAACTCCAGGGCCAAGACATCAGGCCAGCAGAACCGTTCTCTGCTGACTACAAACGTTTAGGGTTTAGGGTTTCGTTATCGTGAACTTCAATTCGTCTCAAGTCACAAAGACGATAAAGATGACTGACGCAACATCATCGCAGAATTCGTGCATTACTTGCCGCTTATGTGCTGTAGCCATGTTTCATGACCGAAGCGATGCTGCCTGCCCCCCAATTCCACATCCTACTGTTTTCAAAGCTTCTTAAGTAGTGCTCGGATTCTTGAACCGAGCTGCAGGATCCTGGTCGGGAAGCTTCTGGAGTCTTCCGGTCCCGGGCTTCTGACGAAGCAGAGACGGCAGAAGAGAGTTTTTGGCTCTGCGGTCGCGATGCTGGACGGCTTGGAGAAAAAGATCCGAATCCATGGTCTTTTCCAGTGCTTTCAGGCGCCGCCATGCCCGCCGTACGGGACGTGCCTCCTTCGACCCGTCAGGGCCTCCATAGACAGTGCACATGGCTCGGCTTGAGGGATCTGCATAGCCCCTCGTAGTTTCTGCTTGCAGCTATCCTGGAGGCATGTCCTTCCCGTAGACCGCTTGGCAGACGAGGCACGCAGCCCTGACAGCACGGAAATATATTTCACAAGAGCGCATGAGTCTGTCTGATGCTTTATTTCCCAGTACTAAGGCTAGGCGAGGCAACAACCACGATCTCCATTTGTGGAAACGGTCTGTTCCGTCTGCAAGCTCCTGCGACATCCAGACGACTGGGCTCATGGTCGAGGGAGTCGTCCCCGAGTGTTGCGAGGCCCCTGCAACCCCTAAACCCTAAACCGCCTAAACTCTGAAGAGAGTTGCCCCAAATCAGCGTGGTGCTCGGAATGGCTAGGATATACGATTGAGGGTTTTCAGTTTTGACCTTTGGGCTTTCAACGAATGCAAACCGAACCTGCTGAGTTTTGATCCTCGTTGGCCAAGTTCATCAATTCCAGCAAGAAGCCGTGGCTCAAATTCCGTTTAACGCGCAGGCTTTGGTTCTACGCAAACGAGTTGTTTGCAACAACCTTATCTACCTTTCTGCCGCGCTGGTTAAGTACAAGAGTTTATTCTGAGTAAGGTGTCAGTTCTCGACCAAAAGTAAATGGTCCTCTTTCGGATTTGGAAAGGATTCATCTGTACACACAATAGTCGCTTGGACAGAATATTGGACAGATGCCCGATTTGCTTTTGCGGCCAGGGAGTTCAGTGTGATCCACAACGAAACCGAATTTCCTTGGACAGCTGGACAGCCCAAGACATGTGGGATTGCCTGCTGCAGGCAGAACATCCCGTAAACAGAGCCCTTCTGAGGCAATCTTACGGAGTCACCTGGAGTTAGCGCAAGTTGCCGACAGCTTCCTCATCCGGCCTCTTGACAGCGGTGCGCTTTCCCAACTGCTGGCAGAGCCAAAGGGTGAGCGTCTCTCTTTGCATGACTGCCCATAGTGGTGGCGATTCATAGCAATCGTTGCTACTCCTTATTCGTACTTGTCAGGCTATCATAGGCATATGGGCTTCCATATGTGATTGTGGACCCACCATTCGGCTTAGGTATAGTTTTGCTTGGAGATGCTGTGGCTAAGTTAAGAAGCAAGCTAGGCTACATTTCTGCTTGAGAGTACATCAACGTCAACTGCTTATGCGCACAATGGTGGAGGTCGACTGCATCAGACGCACACAGGCAGTATCGGCTCTGGCAGTACTCATGTTTCTGCGCGACGCTGCCAAGACGAGGCTTACAAACAGGAGGTTGCTTATCTACCAAACATATGTCGTTTGCAATCATCGGCATCGGCGCGGTCAATCCTCAAGAGGCTGGTTTGTAGTGCTGAGGAACCTCAGCGTCAACCACGTCGTGGGCAGTCGCTCGTCGCCATTCATGACTTCCTGCCATCCAAGCGTAGCATCTTGGGGGTTGGGCTTGCCTGTGACCCTGGCCTCAGGTGTGCGGTGAGTCTGCTCAGGGTGTGACGGCTTTGTATTGGGCAGCGCTGCTACTGCAAAGAGTGCATCGGGCATCGGGCGGTTTCATGCAAGGTGGCAAGCAGCTTCAGCGTGGCGAGCAGGGCACTCTGCGGGGGCATTGCCTCTGTTCAGCCTAGTCAGCAGGCTTCAATTTACTGAAAGATGCCAGGCTTTAAGCGTTAATTCTCGAATTCATTCGCGCCTCATGGTTCAATCAGAAGATGATATGCGGCTTAGCCCTGATCTGAAGTACTGTCACCCTCCCAAGCAGCCCAAAGGCCAGATCGATTTCCTGGCCGTCCCGCCCGGCAGTG
The DNA here is from genome assembly GCA_905231905.1 of Symbiodinium pilosum. Lineage (NCBI taxonomy): Eukaryota > Dinophyceae > Suessiales > Symbiodiniaceae > Symbiodinium > Symbiodinium pilosum. The sequence goes on along the minus strand of CAJNIZ010042626.1, from coordinate 148,585 downwards.
GCGGCAAGGCAAGGCAAAGCACAGGAGATCTCAGTTGCCGCATGTCACCTCCTTACCAGCCTAGATAGAAGCTCATAGAAGCCCAGTCAGGAAGACGAGTCAAGAAGAAAAGAAGGCATGAGTCAGGCAATGAAAGGGCAAGTTGAGAAAAGGCAGGCGCGAAGGAAAAGTTCTTTAGTCAGGAACAAAACACGTCAGAAATTCAGGGTAAGACCCTGACCCGAAATTCCAGACGTTGCATCCACACATATCATGCCACATGTCTTCATGGCACCAAAACAGTCGTTTGACAGCTCAAGTACCATTATTTTCTAAAATTCAGCCCTGATTAGCCTTGAGGTTAAAAGTGAGACTGGCGATGAGAAAGTGAATTAAAGCACTCTGAAGCCATCGACAAGCGCCTCAGGTGCCGCAATGTTTCTTGCGGTTGGAGTTGGTGCCTCGTGCTTGAATCTGGTTGGTCATGGCTCAGAGTGAAACGTGAAAGATACATGCTTCAGGACATTTGGTGTTGCTCATCTAGGAACAGTAAACAGGCACTGGCACGTGAAATCGCTGTGCGTGACCTTGCCTTTGTCTTGAATCTCACAATGTCATGAACAGCCCAGTCAGCTCTGTGCCGCTGAGCGAGGGTGACCCATTGTAAGGTTTGCGATTTGCATTCAAGTTGGTGTTAAGTGTTGAATTGTAGAATCCGCAACCTCCCTGCACCTGAGGTTTCAATGCGTATGCCTGACAAAACCATCATCATTGACCGGGCTTATTAGCTTGAGCTGCGCCAGAAGGCATCCGCATCGGGTAGCTCCAGGAGCAGAGAGCTGGCTTAGGTAGTTGGGGTGGTCATCGTGTCAGAGCTTGGACTGACACAATGAGCCCGTCTTTCAACCGCTTTGAGCAGACATTCAAGATTCGTGTTGCGTACGGCAGGCCTTGCCAGAGGATGTGCACTTCAAAGTGGAGGCACTTCCGACCAAGGGCCGGAGTCCTGCAGAACAGTTGGGAGCTTGCATTGGGAAGTAGATGGGACACATGAGCAGAGTTCTGGGTGAGCTGTGGTATGCGCAGTGTCTGGTTTCAGTGTTCTCTTTGAAGGGGCGTTAATGCAGAGCTTCCGGAGCCCAAGCGACTACTGCTTGTTGTGAGAAAGCCTCGTCAGCAGTTCGAAGCTGCAATGGGCTTCATTTTTGGATGTTCTGGCCTTCGTGTTTCTGAACATGTCAAGACTTGAGCAAGTCCTGCATGCACGTATGAATTTATGGGTCGCTGCCAGACTGCCAGAACCCTTTGCCCGGCCGAAGCCTTGAGTACCCCAACTGGGCCCCAAGCTGCAAAAGCTCAGTGCCTTGCCCTGCCTGGCAGGAGGTACGCGAAGCGCTGCTCAGCTCCTGTCGTGCTTACGCGTAAGCCTTGGTCTCACAGACAAGTCTCACCTAAGCCTTCAGAAAAGCCTTTGTCCTTCTACAAGGTTGTTTGGTCTCACAAGGGGGATACACCCTTTTTTGGTTGCTGGCGGCATCAAGCCTTTTCAGCCTTCTGCCCGCCGGCGCTTGAAGCAACCCAAGTTAAAAGAGTGCTGCGCCTTGCTGCAGGGTTGAAGTAGGAGCAGCGCATCCGTGGAGAACTGGAAAGAACTTTCCCAGACTTTCCCATCATCAGCTAGCTATCGATTCAGTGCGATCAAAACAGAGCCAAATGCTCGAGCGCTGCATACAGCGACGCGGGTACCTCTGGTGGATGAAAGTAGTGAAGGCAATAGCGAGTTTTTCCCGCACCATTGTTGGGTTTTGATCATTAATACAGCGAGAACATGCTGCTTTGACTTCTGAGTCAGGCTTCATCTCTCTTTCTCTGGTGCTCTATCGCCCTGAAAGCGGCCAAGGGTCTTTGGACCCACTTCCTGTCTCGAGCCGAGGGGCCGTTGAGGCTGTATGAAGTGGCAGTTCTGCGTTGAACTGCTATGTTTCATAAGGGGCACGAGTGGCCGTTGTTCGGGGTGTAGATTGTAGAGGTGTAGAAGTTTAGGGTGTCTTGGACACAGGGGCAAAGTGGCTCTACACGATGATGCATGGTTGGACACGTGATGTGGTGCTCGTGTGCAAATTCCCGACTCCCGAGATTGAATTTGGCTCAAGAGTGACACTACAATGGAGGACATTCCGCTCTCGCCGACGGAAAGCCTTGGGCTTGGGAATGCTCTTGTTTGAAAACTGCGTAGGTACTTCAGCAGATTGTTTCTTGCAACGTTGCTAAAGCGTGGGTGAAATCATTAAGCTTTCCATTTTCCTGCTACTGTCTCGTCAAGCTTTGCCTCATGCAGAGGTGGAGGCAGCGCAGCAGCGCGTTGAGTTGCTCCGCAGTGCGCGGCTCAGTGCAGCCCAGAGTGAAACTTGTTCCCTCGATGTGGAGATGTTTCATTCCTGCAAGGCAATCCGTGGATGTGGTGGTGGCCGTCTCTCTGGCTTTGTGCAGCACTTGAGCTTAAGTCTAGGGCCAGAGCCAAAGACCTCACGCACAAGGGTTTGGCTTTTGTTTGAGGCACGAATTCCGCCAGACAAACATCCAGCGCTTGAGGTTGGTTGTTGCAGCCAAAACGAAGTCGACCGCGATGAAGTTCGCGTGGACACGGATGCCAAGCACCGGACCGAGGCCATTTCATGCACGCCGTAGATTTGAACTCACGGAGGTCATAACTTCCGGAGCTCAGATGGGTGCTAGTCTTTCCGCGGCCACTTTCTTGCAGCAATAATTGTGCACAATAATTTTGCACGGAGCACAAGTAGCAGGACACGAGAGAGAAGGAAGACTGAAAGGCTCCAAGGCTCAAAGCTACCCAAAGGCTTGAAGGCTTCAACCTGCTAACTGGTTAAGGGTTTAGGGTTTAAGGTTAGGTTGTTAGGTTTCCCTACAAAGTGGGCCCCAGAAGGACCCAAATAAAGCAACTAGAAGCCTTACGGTAGGGACTCCAAGAAAAGTGGCTTCAAGTTTTGAGAGCCCAGATAGGGGCCAGACTTGCTTTAGTTTGTGGGCCCTGATCCCCAAACCCTAAACCACACACCCCGAACCTTTCCACGAGTGGCCAACACCTACAGTTCACATATGACCCACTAATTATTATCCCCAAACTACCGAACAGTTTAGGGTTTAGGATCCATCCCCCCAAAAACCCCAAGCCCACTCCGTAAATCCTATCCCAAGTCCTTCAAGGCCCTGTAAGATCCTCTGAAGACCCTGCATCCTACACCCTTCAAGCACCTAAACCAGGCGAACTCAAGAAGAACACCCTTCTGCCACAAGCCTTATAACCTCAGGCCCATCTAAGCTTACCATTACTCAAGGACCTGACATTTCGTTAACTCAAGCTCAAAATGACCCCCCCCAACCATAAGTGTATTGGTAACAAACCCTATAAGCCAAGCCGAGCCCCAAGATGAAGGCTGCCAGCATCCTCAAGCCTAGGATCCTAAACGCTGCAGCCAAACCAACCCTGAGGCCTTGTGTAAACCCTGCGCCCTGAACCGTCAAGCCTTAATTGATAGTCCCCCTTAAGTAGATAGAATATGGGGTATATGGGGATCTTATTATACTATACCCCAAGCCATTTTCTATCTACTTAAGGGGGACTATAAAACTATTAAGTTTCAACCGATATGCATGAAGCCACCCTAAATCCTACCCAACTTCCAAAACCCTATGCACGATTTGAAGCCCTAATCCCCAGATCCTGAATCACCACATTGTAGACCTGGGGCCCAGAACCTGAACCCTAAGCACTAACTCCCGCACCCCCACACCCTAAACTCACACCCTGAAGATTAAATCCAGAGCCCTAAGCCGCAGATCCAAAGCCCTAAGCCTAAGCCTGAACCCTAAACCCCAAAGCCCTGAACCCCAAACCTTCATCCCAAGGCGGGCACTGCCTTCTCCAGGGAGATTCGCGAGGTGAAGCGACACCTCCGTGAGGCCCGGGAGATTCTTCGACCAAAAACCTTTGGTGAGAATTTGGGAGGTTCAACCCAGTAAGGGTTTAGGGTTCAAGGTTTGCGTCTGAGGCTTAGGGTTTAGGGGTACTACCCAGATAATGGAAAATCAACTAGACAAAAATGCAATGGAAGCCGGCATTATATAGTGGGAAGAAGGGAACCTAGAAAGTAGAATTTCCAATGCCCTATATCGCTATCGGGTGATTGTTTTGGCGGGAATGAGGGTTGAGGGTTGGGGTTTACGGCTTTTGGGTTTGGAACTTCGGGTTCATTGGCCGGTTTAGGGTTTGGGGATTCAAGAGTACGATTTACAAGGATTGAGATGGTTTATTGCCGGGGCCTAAACCCTAAACCCTGAAACCTAAACCCTAAAACCCTGAACCCCGAACGCGAAACCCTGAACCCTAAACCCTGAAACCTAAACCCTAACCCTTAAACCTGAAACCTAAACCCTAAACTCTCAGAACATGCGCGGTTCCAAAACCTCCCGCCAGCCGGCCGGTGAGGTTCAGGATGATCTCTCTCGGCTGAAAGGCATGGCGGGCCTGTGAAGACCATCAGTTCATGCAGATATGGCATTATGGGGTTATATAGGGTTATAAAGGGTTAATAAGGGGGTTATATCATATAGGGTTAAATAGGGTTATGCAGGGATATTATGGGGTTGTACAAGGTTATAGAAAGTTACATAGTGTTAAACAAGGTTTTGTAGGGTTATATAGGATTGTATAGGGTTGTAAGGGTTATAGAAAGTGCGCCTGATGATAGTTCTTGCGCTCGCACATGCTCAACTCTAATCGCATGGGAGTTGCACAAACATGCAGCGCGAGTGCTGAGATTGAAAGTCGTGATGGAAGCAGTGAAAGTAGCGAGTGTAGTGTTCCAGAGGCTAGCTCAACCAATTTGAGTGTAGCACGAGAGGTTTTTTCCCACTATAACAACGAGTATAGTGCTTGGGGGTGTGTATGGGGATCCACCCCATATGAGCTATAGTCTAAACTCCTTAAAGGGGATTATATAAAGGACTATATAGGGGACTACTATAGGGGCTATCAAGGGGGATACTAGGAGTTTAGACAATGGCCTATATTTTCGAAGTCGACAGGTGACGTGCAAAATAAAGCTGCCGGAGAGCCTCATTCAACTGTAAATCACGGCGGCTGACACACTTCCCAACACCAAAGCTCCTAGGTCGTAGGCTCACAAGACACATCCCTACGTCCCACGTAGAAAATCTCAACACCATCACTATCACGCAAGTTTCCACCAGCCAGTGGCGCTTTTTTTGAAGGTCCCTACGATCAGGACTAGAGTGACTAGAGTCTTCGGGAATACAGGGGGGGCTCCCTATATTTGAAAATTTCCACATGGCAGGACTCACCGTACTCCCCACGGCTCCCTTAAGTTCGCCACTACCTCCCCGTAAACCCTTGGACCCACTCCCTTTAAGAACAGATAGGCTCAGAATTGCTCAGCCTGAACGGTGAAGCGTTTGACTTACAAACTAATGGGCACAACAACAACAGCAGCAGCAGCAGCAGCAACACTGGTAAAGAGTTTGGGATGTAGAAAGGGTTTAAGGAACACTTGGGGGTTTAGGATTTAGGGCTCAGGGTTTGGGGTTTCGGCTAGGGCCTGCCATGCCCGCTTGGTGAGGATATCGCCTTGGTTCACAGCGCAGTGTCCGTTTCAATGGGTTCTGGGGAAAACCTACAGCAAGGCTTTGAGTTTCTGGTTGTGAGGTAATGGGGTTTTGAGTTTCTACTTGGGCTAATATGAGTTCGGTTTCAAGTTGATGCGCAGATATGATATGTATGTGTATATATATGTATATATATTTGTACATATACCTATGCATATCTACATCCCCAGGGTCCCCACCGCCCAGTTGCGCTTGAATTGCTGGACAGCCGATGTTCTCCAGAGGCGACCATCACCTAGACTGAACAAAGTAGGGCAACTTCAAACCACCCCAACAGAAAGGTGCTTCATATAGATAATTGTCCGAAACTGGCTTGGTTTCAGGTCCTGAAAATATCAGAAAACGGCCACCAAGAGAGGTTTAAGGCTTTTACGGCTTACTTTAGACTTCCGCAGTTCCAGTCTCTGAGCCTTCAACCCGGATCCTAAAGCCCAAACCGTTAGGTCAGAAGTTCTGAAGCCAGGCTTCACATAGCTTTAGATAAAATTCCTTAAGGGGGGCTAGAGAGGGGATTAGATAGGGGACTGCTATAGGGGCTAGTAAGGGGGATACTAGGAGTTTAGACTATAGCTCACATAGCTTTAGAGATCATGCAAGTGTACGCACCGCACCTAACCATAACCTCCCATAAATTTGGGCTTCTATTGGGGGAGTAGCTGCTATGGGAGAGGGTAGGGGGGATTTATAATCCTAGGGGGGAGGTGATTATTTGGTAGAGTGAGAACCTCACTGGGGTTGGGATTAGAATTAGAAGCCTAGACCCTAAACCGCCTTCTAGAGCAAAGATGAAGCCTTGCGTGTTGTGCATTTTGCTTAAGCGTGGAGAAATGTCTATGTAATTCTATATAGGAATATGGAACAGCAAACTACGGGTATATTTAACTGCAGTAAGCATACTTGGTTCAACCATCAGAAGGACGCCGCGCAAATGAGCAAGGGTTCTCAGACTGTCAGGCTATGCTTTCCGTGGTGTTGCGGAAGTCAATGCCATTTGAAAGGAGCTTTTAGTTTTACATGTTGACCATACCCAACCATTATTCTATCCTAAACCCTACACCATCAACCCCTTTTTTTACACTTATAGCACGGAGCCTCAGAACGATGGCTTCTGTCGAGTCGGCAGAAACGAATTCATCATGGGGAGGAGGCGAGCTCCAGTATGGGGGGCTGAACCTGCCAGAACCGCCCATTTACCCGAAAGCTTATGGGGGAGCGGGTTCCGAAAATTGATTTTTCTCGGGTGGGGTCCCAATAGTAAGGACTATAATATATTCGGGTCTGTATTGGGGTCCCCCCCATTCACTCTCAAGCAGGGTGAGGGCTTCGCCGTCAGGAGCTGCATTTCCTCCCTTTATGAATTTACCAGGATGGGCTATTAGACCTTATAAAGTCTCTAGGATAGATTATTGGGGTGATGAGGTCTAGTAGCCCTTCCTGGTAGGCATCCATGCTCACCAAGTTTGCAACAGTCCTTGGTGATCGGATGCTTTGCTGTTCGCTTTCCGCAAGCACACCACACCCTTTATCACTACACAGAAAGTTTGAAGTGTGAAGCAACGGTTCCAAGTTTGCAACTTAAGCTTTGGTGTTGTTTTCAAGATCCCAGTGAAACCTTCGTACGCCACACCTAATCCTTCCATGCTCTCCGCAGTCACCACCAGATAACAACATCCAGCCTCATCATATCCTTTACTGGGCATGTTTCCAATTCATGCTGCCTGCTTCTTTGCTCCCGTGTTGTAGATGCGGTCCCAGCTCTCTGACCAAAATGGCATGACAACACATCAAAGAGCCAGGCAGATGTACCTGGGACCCTACTTGGAAGCTGCTCAAAGGTTTAACACGCTGGATGCGACTGCAGATCTACAGTCTGCAGGAATGCGCAAGCAGTAGAGAGCAACAGACTCCGTGCTCGGCATTCCATGTCCTAGGGTTACGAACTTCCACCCGCGAAGCGATACTGAGGCTACACCATACTTAAGGGCCAACCATGAATTCGGAAATCGAGGAGAGCATAGTGCCAAGTATGAGGCACAAGGGCAAGGGTCTATCTGAATACCCTCTGCGATTTCGGATGGCATCGCGGATCTGTGCTCAAGAGTTATGTTTCAGGCAGACTACGTGCGTCAGGCGCTTTACGCGGATTTTCTGTGCGGGCTGGTAGTCACTCGTGTTCAACCTGTAGGGGCTTTGAGGAAGAGCGGCTCAAATCACCCAAATCAGTTCAAGGTACTGGGGTGCAGATTGCCAGTCTCTGGAAGCAACACAAAATGATGTAGTTTTGCATGGCTGCATGTCAGGTCTTTGTTTACATGGGCATGAACTCGGAGTCTTGCTGATCCGATGTCGTCTTGAAGACTAGGAAAACAATTGCCAAGTTATTTGAGCTATAGTCTAAACCCTTTAGAGGGGTTATATAGTGGACCATTATAGGGGTTGTTAGACAAGATGCTTGGAGCTTAGACTATGGCTCGTTTGGGTAAGGCAAAAAGTTGGCCAAATGAAGCATCACTAACTTGTTTCTGAGAAAGGTGTTGAAGTGTGCCTAGGTACAGAGTTAATAAATTATTAATTGATTTCAAACATGCCGCAAGGGAGTTCGAGGAGTACTTTGTTTCCTACCCTTGCTTGCCCTGATGACGGTTTCTTCCTTGTTTGACATGAAGCCTGTCAACATGATCCTTATAGAAATGCCCCAGGGGGCTTTCACATTCCTATCACCTTTCCATGTCTTTCAGGCGTACCTCTTCCTAGTGAGAGACCCCTACGTGCTGCTTTGCTCAACCAGGTTTGGCGGTGCCGCTCCTATTCCAGACTACGACCATGGCCCAGAGTCCAGACATAAGCTTGAAGGCCTTTGTTCAACTCTATACATCATGGAAGCCATGTGCTTTGTTTGAGAATGGTACTTGTATACTCCAAAGATTAAGCCAAGAGCCCTTAACTTGAAAAGCTTCCAATCCGGTAGGGTTTCCAGAGCAGTTCATGCGCAGATTGACGCTAAAGCTTTTTCAGTCCTGGGCATCCTAAGTAAGCCCTGAGCCCTGAAACCAAAACCCAAACGCGTAATGCCTAACAAACTCTAAACTCTAGACCTCACAAGAAACCCTAAACCCCTAAACTCTAAACCCATAAACCCCTAAACCCTTAAACCACTCCCCCCCCCAAAATATCCTCCATCAGCAGTTGCTCGTAGACAGCCGCAGCAGCAAGCGCTGAGAGCTTAGCCATGACCCTGGTCTTGATGTTGGAACGTGTTTCGGGTTTAGGGGTTTAGGG
>CAJNIZ010042626.1:115854-126371 GCA_905231905.1 Symbiodinium pilosum | reverse complement strand
GGTTTAGGGTTTAGGGGGCTTGGGGTTTACTTTTACTAGTGATAGCGCCATTACTATTACTGTTACTATTATCGCTGTTACTGTTACTATTGCTATTACTATTACTAATATTTTTTCTATTGGAATTACGATTGCTAGTAGGATTTAGTGCTTAGGACTTTGGAGTTCAGAGTCCAGGGATCGCAAAGCACTAAAGAGCAGCACCGCACCGATCCCTAAAGCCCTTTCAAGGAAAGACCCCACGGCTGAAGTCCTGAAGCCACGTACCCTCAGACCCCTAGTCTTCCCCTGTGTAAGGATGCGACCCCATATAGATTCCCTAAAAGGGAGTTATATGGGGATTTATTTAGGGGAGTGTTTTTAGGGGCTATTACGAGGATACTAGGAGTTTGGACTATGGCTCACATAGGCCCAGCTCTTGAAGACAACCCTCAGATCGTAGGGCCGCCGCAGCCCTACACCCCAAACCTTGGGTACTGCCCCCACTCTGCAAGATTTGGATAATGTTCATAAGATAGTTATACATAAGCTTAATATGACTTCTAATATAGACTGTTACAGGCGGGGGGGGGGGGCAGTGCCCAACCTAAACCCCTCTGCAAGCCCAGGACGTTGGAGCTCTGCAATATGAAGGCAAGGTGACCGCATTTGTGCTGATTTGTCCTTTGGGTTTATCTTACTAGTTTTCTATAGGGAATACGGGAATATAGTCTATCGGGATTATATCTGCACTATTTTCATTCTCTTATTATTTTTATGAACCAATAAGTCTTATAGGGTCTAGGGTCCCCCCACCATCAACCCTGAACCTATCTAAGGTGATGCCTTGTTTTGCCGGTAGAGGTCCCCACAAGTAATTGGCGTTACTGGGGGTTCAGGTTTGCAAGCCCTCACCCCATGTTTCGTCTGGGAAGGCTGGTAGGGTTCGGGTTTAGAGTTTAGGGGTGCAACTCTTAACCATGACCATCCCAAATTCTTCCCTCGCGCTAACTAAACCGAATTTGGCAGTTCCTGAGCTCAACGTCGTACACCCTCAGCTCGATAGTAATCATTCCTAGTTAAGTGGCAGATAGAAACCCTAAACCCGAAGCCCTAAACCATAAACCCTAAACCATATAGGTAGAACGCATAAACTTGTAGGTACTGGGGTTACGGGTAAGCCCTAACCTACAAGAAGGTCTTCGTGGACACAGACGATGATGTTCGCCTGGCTCGGCGCATCAAGCGCGATACTGTGGAGCGGGGCAGGGACGTTCCCCGCAAGGATTTTACTGGATTGATCATTTACGATTCAGGACCTAGGCTTAAAAGGGTGTAGACAGTTTCTAGAGTTCAGGACTTAGAGCTCAGGCTTAAGGGTTGATGTGAGAGTTCAAGACGGTCCAGGTACTTGACGGTACTGGGATCATAATAAGGCGGTCATCACGAGGGCCAGGTTGTCCTGTGATAAGTTCGAGAGACCCAATGTGCGTAGTGTTTGCAAGGGGGATACACTTGTGAGCTGTAGTCTAGACTCCATAAAGGGTGTATATACAGGGGATTATATAGGGGAGTATCTTAGGGTATGGAGGGGGATACTCGGAGTTTAGATTATGGCTCATGTGAAGAATCTGAACTTACCTCGAGACTTTGAGGTCGAGGGCGTCATTCGACAATACACGCGCTTCGTGAAGCCGTCCTTTGAGAGGTCCCTTGAGCCATTTTTGAGGCGAAATAGGTTTTCTAAGCCCTGGACCCTAAAGCCTTATGGGTCTAGGGGTTAGGGCTTCAGGTTGTAGTTCTTGCCTAAGGGTTCAGGATGCAGGCTGCATGAATTGGACTTTGGATGTTTCACATTTAAGTTGTACTTGGAGTTTAGTTGCTCACAAAACGACATTTTCCAGGATCCAGATAACGATCATGACCTAAGGCTCCTACGGGGAGCGCGCATGGGGATCTTAATGTTTGACGTACCAGATAAGCTGAGCTCTTTTTGGGGCTGGGGCTGTAGATTTAGGGCGAGTTTCGGGTTTAGTTTTGTCCTACCAAGGCCCTCCGGTGTAGTACTTTTTTTCTGAAAGTCCTCATAAGAATCCTAGCCAAACAACAATACCAAACCCAAAAGGAAACTACATTGGCGGGACCAGGTAGTAAGTAGGTTAGTAACCCCGATGCCGCAAATCATAACCCCAGTTATCCCCCTTTAAAAACCAACCCAAGTAGGGTGTCCTGGGAATCATCGAACCAGCCTCAGCTTTTTTGTGGGGATGGGCAGACACGGGGCGGCCACGTCGTCAAAACGCAAGGGGCATGAAAGGCCTTTCTGGGAAGTAGGGTGGGGATAGAAGTTGGCTAACAAAGGGTTTTTCATGAGGTAAGAAACCCTAAGCCCTAAAACCTCCCCAAAACCCTAAAACCTAAAACCCTCAGCAAAACCCTAAACCCCTAAAACCCTAAACCCCTGAAAACCCCCCCCAACCCAACACCCTAAAACCCTAAACCCCTGCCTTCAAGTGTCCTGGAACCGGCCTTTGGGATGACTTTGGGTTTCGGGGCTCGGGGATGGACTTGTGGTGGAGGGCTCCCTTAGCGTGGCTCAGGGCATAAGTCCGGGTGTAGGGATTTAGGGTTTAGGGTGGGCTCTAAGGGTATAAGTTAGGTGGACCCCCCACCAGGGTGTCTTTGTGGGGAAATACCCTCCTAGATCCAAGCTAGATTCCTTCTAGGGCTGCTGAAACGCACTGGACACTCAGTGTGCTGCACTTGCTTGGCTCGGGTGTTTAATATGCACATTTGCTGGTCGGGTTTAGGGTTTAGAGTTTAGGTTTATCCCACAGGCAGATTCTTACGATTCTGTGATCCCAAGGAAAATCTTGCAACCAAATTCTGTCCTGAAGTTGCAGATTGACCCTTCGTTCCCCTCGATCCCTGCAGCAAAATCCACAACCCTTGGTACCCGCGAAATGCGAAACCTGAAACGTCTTCTTTGACCAGGCAGCTGAAAGGGGGGGCAGGGGGCCTCCCAAAATCAGGGGTGATTTCATGGGCCTTAGAAATACAGGGGACTGTATATAGTGAGTTGCCCTTATGTATGGGAACTTCCTTATCAAAGGTCGAAGCACAGCAGCTGGTTTGGGAGACGATTCGTGTTGAAGCTGTAGGTGATTTCATTCAAGATTGCATGAGACAGCTTCCAGCCAGTTGTGGCCCCATGCAAGACAACTAGGTTGCAATCCTGAAGCAAAGTCCAACTTCAAGCCCTAAGATACACTGAGCCCAAGCCTTACATGTAGGTACATCCTCCCCAGCAAGAACAATGCCGACATCATCATCCCTTGGCGGGACCAACGGGGGGAAGAGAGGGCAATTTTTGGGTTTAGGGCTCAGTGTTCAGGGTTTAGGGAGCGCCGGGGCTTGCCGTGTCTGGAGCGGGGGCCTATGGGCCGTGAGCAGGATTCCCTCCTGATAGCCCATACCGGGGTAGGGAACGACGGAATGAATTTAGGGCTTAGTGTTTAAGGGGAACGACAGAATAAATCGTTGGCCTTGGAAGACTGGTCTACCAGTCCCTTGAGTCATTTTTCGTATCTCGTGCAAAGCCCAAAACTGTCTAAAGCTCGAAACCCTAAGTCTTTCAACCAGAAGCCTACACTAGGACGAGTAGGGTTTTGCTATGGTTGTCACAGAGTGTATAGAGGGTCCCGTACAAATGCTGGTGAGTGTATATTTTGGGGTGTCCAAGTGGAGAGACAGTGAAGACGGACCATGGGTCAGGTACCGCTCATAGACTGCAGGGCCCACACTTTCCCTGAGCCTTAAACACCTTGCTATTCATGTTACTAATCGACTTCGCACAAGGAAGAGAACTCAACGTTGGAGGGGGTTCCCTAAGTTGCGGGAGGGGGTAGTGTCTATTCCCATGAGTATGTGTGTAGAAAATATATACAGAGTGTCAGGACCCCTTAGGAAATAGGATGTGAGGTGTCAGTTGTTTCGATTGCAGGGTTCAGGAAGGGGCCCGGGGTAAGGCTGTCATGTCACCAAACCCTAAGCCCCACAGAAGCCCCTAAACCTCACTTGAGTAGTTTCCAAGGTTAGGGTCCCGTTTTGGGATCCCTAAATATTAGCTGCCGTAATATAAACCCTAAGCCCTAAACCCCTACAGAAACCCCTGAACCCACACTTCAAGGAGAACAACGATGTAGCGGTAGACCTCATCACGCAGAATATTCGCTCCAAACTAGGCATGCACGAGTCTCGGCCTCGACAGAGCGAGGGACTGGTTTCTAGGATTTGGGGTTTCGGGCTGAGGGTTTAGGATTTAGGGTTGGGCTTTGGGGTTTTGGGTGTAGGGTTTAGGGTTCGGGGCTTTCGGGTTTGGGGGACTAAAGCCTAAACCCTAAAACCCTAAAACCTGAAAAAATACTAAACCATAAACCCTCGGCTTCCGGGTATCTAACTTGCATGGTGCGTGGTACTTTTGGGGTGTGGCAGGTTATAGCTGTTGGGGTTTGAGGCTTTTCTACTGGGAGTTTAGACTATAGTTCAAATAAGGCCTGACAGTGTGCTAAAGCATTTTCCTTTGGGGGGGAATACTGTAACCCTAACAAGACGGAGCAACAATAAGTTCTGCTTTCGGTTGCAGTGTGTTTGAAATTCAACCCGGATCGTAACTACTTGGTTCGACAACCACAAACGGTGCGTAATGTAGTATCCATAAATAATGGGCAGACCCCAATCTAGATCCCAATATACCAGAATCCTTGTTTTGGGGCTCACCCCAAAAAGAGCCCATAAGGGGATTACATAGGGGAGTATGATAGGGATTATTAATGGGGATGGTAGGAGTTTAGACTATAGCTCATATGGGTAGTTCCCAAAATTAGGGTCCCATTTTGGTACCCGTATATATATATACATATATATATATATGCGGTGCTATAATATATTCTGTTACCAAAAGGGGCCCATAATTTTGAAAACAAGCCACATGCCTGAGTGAAAGATCATGTGAAGACGTCAGACCCGTGCAGACTCCGAGTGCCCAGAAGACTCTGTCAGGGATGCTTTAGGATGAGCCCGAGCACAGTAATAGTTTCAGGGTTTGGGATTTAGGGGTTTGAGGTTTAGGGTTTAAGGGTTTAGGGGTGTAGGGTTTCGAATATGTACCTAGACCCCTCCATCCACCCAATGTATACCCTAAATTTCCGCTATTGGGGATTGTATGCCCCTACTTACGGGTACTGGGCGGCTCTTGGTAAGGGCCTTGACACAATTGCAACTGTCCCCAGTGATTAGATTTTCGTGGTCTAAAATAAGCGATGCTCCGCAGTTTGGCGGTTAGGGTCCCGCTTAAGTAGATAGAATATGTAGTATATGGGGATCTTACAATAATATACCCAAAGCCATATTCTATTTCCTTTAAGGGGGACTATAGGGGGTTTTGGGCTTAGGGTTGAAGCCTTACGGCCATGCAGGCAGACCGACGCCTGGAGATGCCCCGAAAAAAGGCTTCTTTGGTTTTTGTGTACTGAAAGTCAGCCCATCACCAGCTAAGATTATAGTCCCCTTAAGAATATGGGGTACATGGGGCTCTGATTATAATATACCAAAAGCCTTAGTCCATCTACTTAAGGGGGACTATAATTCTTGGGAGGGTTTCAGGGCCGATAGAGGCTGGGTTGTTGCCTGCGTCTTTCAGGTTTCCGCAAAGCGTGCTTCTGCTGTATAGTTGGAGACTCTACAGTCTACCAGCCGTATGTTCTACGCACCCATCTACCCATCTACTGTCTACCAACCAGAGATGTATTAGTGTCATTAGATCCCATCACTTAAGAAGACTCTTTCCCATCAAGCAGAAAAACCCACTGCTTCAAGGACCTCCGCCGCATTTACCCGAATCTCCACGTGATGCCAGCTACGATGCAGACGCTTGGTTAAGAGCTTGCGGCTTGTAAGCTTGTGTTTTCCTTGGACGTTCTGGGGCGTTCATAAGAAGTGCAGGCATCGGGATGGCCATGAGTGCAGTGCATTTCGGGACAAACATCAGAGTTAAGCTTGCAGGAGAGTGGGTGTCGTGTAGGGTTCAACTTTTTGGTTCTTAGACTGGGGGAAGGGATAAATGCAGCCATGTCCCTCCCATATGTGTTGTCCATGTCATGCAGTTTCCTCAGCAACAGCCACTAGCAACCCGCAAGTTATGTAGTGCTGTGTAAAGAATAACGCACGACCTCACACGGCCACGACTGAAATGATGGCTTTATATGGAAAACGGGCCCGCGTCGGCTCAACTTCAGGTTGAAATTTTTCTAAGGTTGGAACTATGGGCCCCCAGTATGGGCCCTCAATCCTGGGCTCCTTCGATACCTACTATATACCTTCCAAAACCCTGTAAGCCAACTTAAGAGCCCATAGCTAGGACCCAGGGAATAGTTTCAGGAACACAAGAGCGGCCCAGGCAGAGGGACCATAGGACCTTTCAAGAATACAAGGGCCAGATATTGAGTTGGCAGAAGTAAGCTGAAATGTTGCCCAGTTGGTATTTGGTATCTTAGGCACTAGGAGATCAGACACAAATGCTCCTAGAGACTAGAACCCAATCAGTATGGACCAACCACCAACCTTACTGTCCCCAAAATACCGCAAACCCTCAGCCCTACTTCTGCCCTGGAAAACCCTGAGCCCTGCTTCTGCTCCAAAATCCTAAACTGCGTTGAAAAGGTTCTGCTGCGGATCGTTATCTACTCAAGAGCTATACTGTTTAGGGTTTAGGGTTAAAAATGAATACATCCAGCATTACAGTTTCTTACTAGGTGGGGACAGGACCCAAGAGAAACAGCTACACATCAGCAGGGGTCCAATGTCAGGTAATTGAAGTGACGTTTCCAGTTTTTAGGAGGATTTCGGTAACCTCAACCCCCAACAATAAGGAGCCTGTCCGGGCCGGCACTACCAAAATCCTCTCATTCTGCCATGGGTGTTGTAGCAGATGCGGGAAGAGGGGTAGCTTGGTATATATGGTAGTTTCCGTAAATAGTGGGACCTTGACTTCAAAATCCCAAGGAACAAATCGAGTCCACGAAATGGAAGTGACCATTTGGTTCTCCATTAGGGGGGCACCCGCAAACTCAAACCCTAAATGATTTTCGTAGTTGATTATTTGGCCTGCAAATCCACATGAGCTACTGTCAACATGACGGTTTTCAAGGGACCATATGTATATTGCTCCCTCTAATGGAGAAGAAAATGGAAAAGACAAATGAACATGAGCTGGGATGATCTAGGGGGTATGGGGTTTGTGCGAGCTACAGTCAACACTAGGGCTACCAATCGGGCCATGAAGAGTGGATATAAAGGTCCCTTGGCTAGTTCAATATAGTCAGCACAGTCCCTACCATATTAACTGTAGCTTACAACCCCTCAGAAGCCAACCCCAAACCCTGAGTCATTCCCCCTCACAGTAGCTGTCCGTAAGGTGTTTTACTGGTGTTCTACTACCTCTTGTGGTAATTAATTCTTATTGTTAGGGAGAACTCCCTAACCTAGTCCCTCGAGAAAACTCTGGCATCTTGGATCCTAAGTCCCATAAACCAGAGACAGCACTACCAAGACGGATGCAGAAAGCAGCGAAGGACACGCGGGATGCACACAAAGATCCGCTCCCGGGCGACGCCGCGTCAGGAGTTCGTGCTTTGCCTACGCGACTGCTGTGTTCTGGGCCACTGTTTTTAGGGTTTAGGATGAAGGGTTTCAGTATTTTGGGCTTCGGGTTTCCAGATTAGGATTCAGGGATTCAGGGCTTAGGGTTTCAGGGTATAAGTTGGGTCCTGCCCCCGCCCAGCAAAACTTGGATAATATTTATATTATGGTTATATATAGCCCTTCGTATTACCCCTACTATCGGCTTGGCAATTTGAAGCGACCTCACCCGACCTCACCCAAAATGGTGGTTTATGTAGGGAATAATATCAAAATGTCCTTAAGTTGGGAATTGAAGTTATTCCAAATTATCCTGTATAGGCTGTTGCTGGGTGGGGGCAGGACCCAAGGAATTAGGGAGGATTTCAAGGTTCAGGTGCAGGCCAGAGGCCTTGGTTTAGGGATTAGGGATTAGGGCTTTGGGATTTATAGTCCCCCTTAAGCAGATAGAATATGGTTTTGGGTAGATTATAATGGTAAGATCCCCATGTACCCCATATTCTATCTACTTAAGGGGGACTATACGTTTTAGGGCTGAGGTTCAAGTCTAGTGCGCGTCAGATCTAGCTATGCGATGGTTGGTAGTTCCTGGCCTTATCGTAGGCACGGGGTTTAGGGCCTAGGGTTTAGGGTGTAGGCGTCCCGTTTTTATAGATCTTTCATGATGGTCTCCTTGCTAGATGGGCAGCGAGCATAGATGGCAGATGTGCACCCTTAGATGTTTAGAAGCTTGTTTTGTAACTGTACTGTATCCCCTAAACCCCAAATCTCACATGCTGGGTTGGCAAGATCATGGCGTTATTCAGGCTCCTCGCAGACCATGGCCCCTAAAATTTAGGCTATTGAGAAAGGGGCCACGCGTTTGACAACCACCAAATCCGTCACTATGCATTTGCCCTGTGACCCCTAAACCCTAAACCGTGACTAAAGCCAAACGACAGACCAAGGTGTTCTATGCAGACCGACTGATTCGGCTAGTTGTGGAGCAGGCAACTGGCAAACTTGCACGTGTAGACCGCTAGATGCACACCCTTCAACTCCCTTCCACGGACTACACCCTGAACCCCTAAACCGCCAAACCCTAAACGCCCAAAACCCTAAACCTACCTGAAATATTGAAAGCCCTACGGCCTCAGTCAACCCCTGCAAGCCCTATAACCCCTAGAACTCAAACCTTCAATCCAAAACCTTTCACCCCGTATAGTCCGCCTTAAGTAGATGGAATATAGCTTTGGGTATATCATAAAAGGATCCCCATATACCCCGTACTCTATCTTCTTAAGGGGGACTATAATTTTGAAACTCTTCAGTCAAAGCCTCAAGCAACACTCCGTAGACGGCGTGTCCCAAAATCCTTCTGAACTTATTGCTTGCGTTATACGATGAAGGCCCCAGAATGCAGGCAATCTTGAATTCAGTGTGACTGTCTGTCCAGCGTCTTTTGTTCCATCTAGTTCTCCAGTAGGGGTCAAACCCCTATATACCTCCCTATTCTCCTGTAAATGGTTAGGCAATTAGTACAGTTCAGCATTCAAGTGCTCTGGCTGTAAAGCTCATAAGTCTTTGAAAGGTTTATTTGCATGTCGCGTGCTTACGAGACACTTCGAGCCAATTTGTATCTGGGTTAGGCCGCCACCCAGTAGTGGTACCAGGGATAAGCACAAACACTAATGCAGTTAGCAACACTATAAGTGGCAGGGGTGTCTAATCAAACCCAAACTCAGGACCCCGACCCTGAGAACCTCGAAAGGGCCCTACATTGTGCGCCTGAAGCTCCTGAAAGACCCACAGTTCCCCTTACGGTTTGAGGTTCTCCCGTCACAAGCGCCATAAAGTCCTCAAACAACCCCATATACTTGGAGGGACGTTCGTAGCCCATGATACCCCTAGTTACCCCCCTTACTGGCCTACTTACGTAGTCCCCCTGGCCCTCCAACCTTAAACACTAAATCACACAGTACTTTTCATATTCTTTTCCGTTATCATGTAAAAAAAAAAACATATTTCTAGGCAGTGCCCCCGTTACCCCACGGTGCTGCCAAGCTGACGCCTTCTCAAAGGGAGTAATGGGACCCCCCGAGAATGGAGTAGGAACATGATAGGAAAATGAAGAACCCTAAACCCTAAACCCTGATAGGCATATCCCTTTCATATTCCCAGGTTCCCTCCTCTGGGGTTCCCCATTTACTCCCCTTACTTCTGCCAGGCGCTTGGTTACCTGCCTTTTGCGGAGTCCGAGGTTACCACGCCTGTAGCTAGGCGCATGTTGTTGGGGAAAGAAATGGTTTTGGGTAAGGGTGTTGGTGTCTAAAGGACTGGAAACGAAACCTTTTAGTAAACATCTTGAAAATGCAATATAGTTTGGCTTTGGCTGTTTTGTCGCATTGCGAGGTGAAGTAAATCTCGGACTGGTATGTTGGCACTGAGGCCCAAAAGCTTAAACCCTAAACCCTGAGCCCTAAATCCTAAACTGGGTGTCCGAAGCGGGAGGGTGACACGGCTTGGGCTCAACGTAAGGCTCTTGGACATTCATATTCAGATCACGCACCTTAGCCCCCCAAACCCAAACCTCCCCCCTCAAAGTCAGAAAGTTTAGGATTTTGGCCTTAGGGTTAACCTTAAACCCCTAAACCCTAAACCCCCCCAACCTTAAGCCTTAGGGTTAACCTTAAACCCCTAAACCCTAAACCCCCCAACCTTAAGAGCCGCAGGGTGAGATTTGCTGTTTTACGGCTCTTTACCTCCCTTCATAAAACGGGGCTTTCGTAAAAATTGGTGGGTTTCCCTAAGGGTCCATGTACCCAATAATTGGGTACTTAGGGCGAGGCACGCTGGTATTT
>CAJNIZ010042626.1:64283-115754 GCA_905231905.1 Symbiodinium pilosum | reverse complement strand
GAAAGAATATTGGACAACCCCCATGGTTTGCTATGCAGCGCTGTAGACCTGGTGCAGAGTTGGCGAGGAGAGCATGCAGGAGGAGCTTAACAAGCTACGGCGCCAGCAGGCTCGGGGCTGTCAGTTGAAGCAGCCGTTGGGAAGTATACCCCGGAGGTGGCCATGCAGGATGCGGAGAAGATACAGGTACTGCGCGAGGAGGCAGCCACAGGGGAGCATGGCAAGGTTTGAGAGGTCTGAGCCTAGGCATATGAGGTTTGTTGTTTGAGAGTCGGAGGCCCCGAAGCGATACCTGGTCAACAATCCTCTGCTCCGCGCTCACACAGTTGGCGTGAACTACTGTCCCGGGCTATGCGTGTACAGCAACGCTGCTTCTGGAACATGCTCAGCCTTGTCATTTGTTGTCCCGGACCCTCTACGACGCTTTACTAAAAACCTCACTGACATCGACCGGAGCACCGTGGCTGCGTGGGGCTCTGTTGTTGAGGTGCTCAGCCGCACTCAAAGATCCTTAGGCCTTCTAGGCTCCGTTGAAGCATCGAGATTTGGGCAGGGTGTCGATGAGGGCGACCAGGAACCGGAGTTTGCTTGCTGACTCCCTTGCAGGCTGGAAGGCGCTACCATTCTTACCTTGAAGGACCTCCAGCTAATTGTCTGTGTAAGAACTGACGGTTTTTGCAGATTTGGCCCGGCTCGAGGAGTCGCCTTGGGCGCTGGCCTTTCCCTTGGGCAGTGAGGTCCGGATGCTCGAGGCTGGTTGGGGGAAAAATCCGGACATAGTTGGGATGCGTTGCGGAGCCCTCTTTTGAGGCAGCCTTCATGCGGGCGGAGGAGGACTAAAAGGGTTCTGTGGTCAGCTCACCCCCAACGTTTTCCAAGACCCTTGCGCTGATTTGTGCTCGCTTCCAGCGCGAGGACCCACGAAGCATGGCACTTGTTCAGCTGGAGAAGGCCCGACACCACGGGGCGCGCATGTACATACAGGGACGGGTTCTGGTAAACTTTTGTTTTTGCAGCCAGGAATTATGCGGAGGGGTTGCATCCACAAGCGTCTACTGAGTCTACTTCGGGATTCGTGTTAATCGAGCCCCTTTTCCCCTTCGCGCGGATGCGTTGCCAAACAGAAACTGCTGTGAGTAAAGCTGCCTGCTGTACTTTGCAGCCTTGCAGGGGTCTAGTCTAGCTGTTGCTGCTTCACTCGCCCTAAACCCAAAACCCTCAATCCAAAGAGTCCTCACACATGCTCCCGACCCATGGCCCGCAGTGGCAGAAGTTGGCTTCCTCCCGTTCCCCTGAACGGCCGCAAGCTCTAGAACAAGAGTTTTTGTCCATCCTGGCCTAACTAGTAGCTTCCAGTTTAGTTTCAATTACCCCCACCCTAATATAACCCCAGCAACCAAATTTTCCCCACTAGAACCCGAACATTGCCCCTTACCTTCTGGGAGGTGCTCACAGCCGCCGGCTCTTCGTCCAGTATCCGGCGCCCGAAAGCCCAGAAACGGAGGGCCACGAAGGCATGCCATGGTCAGGCCACCGGTTATAGGGAATTTAGGGTTCAGGGTTTGGGGTTTAGGGTTGGAGTTACATAGATATAATGGAAAATACAATGGAAACTACTCTTACATAGGGTGTATAAAATATATATATATACAGGGTTATATAGGCTCAAAGCTTGTCCGCGTTTGTCCAGGTCAGGGAAAGATGGCTGGATCAGCTGCGTCTCCCAGCCCGGAGCCTGGATATGCTTTTGCTGGTGCCTGCAGCATTGTGTCCTGTGCGCAGTCTAGTAAACTGCTTTCAAGTAAACTGTTTTTTTTATGGATTCACTGCTTCTACTACATTCGGTAGGGCGAAGGATACCTGGAGGCCGCGACGGCTCCGGTTAATTCAAAACATGCGAAATGTTCTCTCACCGCGCGGCTTTCCTGAGGAGCGGTAAGTTGCTGGTGGCGCAGCTGGACCACTCTGATAAGGCACTAGAATGCGACGGGTTCGATGGAGGTTCAAGCATGCACGGCGCACGCCACATAGACTTTCAAGGTTCTAGGAGCTGCAGGTGTTGAACGTGGTCACGCATAACTAAAGATCGAACATACCAAGCACAGCTCAGTGCCAGGGTGAGATCATGGCCGCCGCTGTCCAGGAAAACATCCACATATCCAAGGCGGGACGTCCAAAATTTGCCAAAACCCAGAAGGGACGAGAAGGGAAGGGAGGAAGAGAAAGAAGACATGGGGTTGGAATGGGGGCCGAGGGAACATTGTTAAACATTGCTGCCAAGGAAGTGCAGCAGTGCAGAGATGCATGAGCAGATGTATCATAGTCGAGGTTTCTTTCCGTTCCTTTAGAGTTTGGACAGGCAGCATGGGAGCCCTTGCTGCCGCGGCCGAGCGTTTTGCTCGCAGAGCCGCTGTTGGAAAGGCCAGGTTGCCTAAGATCAAATGCGCGCTTAGGGACGGGTTCGGCGCAGCGATTGACCGCCGGCCTGAGCCTTGCGCTGTGAGCATTTGGAGCTTACTCTGCTGCCGGCCAGAAACTTGAGGCCATCCCTCACTGAGGGGCTCCTACTTGTAGAATTCAGACCCCCACCCTTCTTGAGTGGGTCCTACCATGTCTTCGACAGTGATGAACGATTGTTTGTTTTGCCTGGCGGGTGGGAAATTTATCAATGTGCAGGGCTTGGCTCCTCGCTGGAGTTGGAGCGTACGTTTCTGGGCATACGCATGCTCGTGACATGTCTTCGGGCATAGGCAAAACCTACAGCCTGAAGTCATGTGCTTCAGTCGACAGGGTCAGCAGCGTGAGCTAGCCAGGATACTAGGATTGATCGAATGTAAAAGAAACAAGGCCTGCATGCGTGCAATGTTTTTGCAGTCCATACCATCTGAGGGACCGGTTGCAATTATTTGTCTAGCATGGATTGGCATCAGGTCGCCTTGGCCAGGCTCTGATTCAGGACATGTTCATGCCTTTGCTCCATTTGCTCCACTGCTGTACTATCGTTCCGAAGCTTGCAAATCAACGACACGCTGCCATGGGCGCGTCCTACAGCTGCTGTGAGGAGGTTTGCCACGCAGCTGTGCCGGAATCGGCAGCTGCGGAGGCTTCGGTAGGTATTCCGGGATCTTGCCGTTAAGCCGGGCGTCTGGGTCGACGTGCTGCAGAGTGGACCCGTGCCGCGGCTTGCATACAGAGAGCCGCCCTCATGCGATTTGGCTTCGCTAGGGAATTCGGGGCGCGGGTCTTCAAGGACGCGCGGAGCACTGTGACTGTTGACAAAGTGCGGATGCAGGGTCCCGGCATCAAAGATTTTTATGGTCCTGTTGCCAAGTAGTTTTGCCAAGATCCGGAGCAGTACTGGTACCAGCAAGGCCGCATTCCTCTGCCCGACCTGCGTCGGCCCGATCTGATCGCTGTTGGGGCTTGTAGTTGTCGTGGTGTTGCTGGTGGCGATCGAGGCGGTCCTCTGTCAATCAATGCTTTAACTACATTTAATTAGATGAGAGGGAGCGCACGTTGTCCCCAAATTTGCATGCATCATCCCCAGTGCCCCAGTGGGCGACGTGAAACTAGTGTCGGAAAGTGCAGACTTCTTTAGGCTGTATTTAGCCACGATCTGATCCATGTTTTCAAGATACCAGGACCCCAGGGGCGATATGTACAGGATGTGCTGGGTGGCCTTGCGCAGTGCAGTCAGGACTCAAGTTCCCCGTGTGCATGAGAGTCGGTCACCGGGCCAGAAAGTAACAAGGTGTTCTGGCAAACTTGCACTATGCTTCTATCTTGCAGACTACCTGCGCAATTCTTGTCGTTCCTAGTCGGCCCAAGGACCGAGTTCAGGCAGGCCTTCACTCCCTGCAAGTAGCTTCAGCTTCCCCCATATTATTATTGCTCCTACTATTGCTATTACTATTACTGTTAGTATTCTTATTCTTATTCTCATTCTTATTCTTATTCTTATTCTTATTCTTATTCTTATTCTTATTCTTATTCTTATTCTTATTATTACTACTACTACTACTACTACTACTACGACGACGACGACGACGACGACGACCACGACGACCACGACGACGATGACGACGGCTACCATCTTGCACCACCTAGGGGCCCTAAATTACTGTAATTCCTAGGACTTTAGGGACTTAAGGTGGTGCAAGATTTCCTCCATCAATTGTACCACAGGGGATACCGTGGGATGCACCTTAATTCTGGATTCCGACGAATACTTTGCCCAGATATATGTAGCATCGCAATCCCACCCAAAACCCAGATTGCAGCGATTCATAATCCCCTCCCCCTACTTTTTAAAACCCCCCGCCCTCCTAATATTAAACATTCCCCATTGTGGTATATTGCCATATATTGGGAGTCTTTGCTATTAGGGGAGTAGGGAGTGGAGTAGGGGGGAGTTTAATATTACGGGGAAGGATTAATGCAACTATGCAAAATTCAACTCGACAACTCGACACACTATACACCTGGAATCTGTAGTCCATTTTGTTGACCAATCTCCAAAGTTAAGTGCGGAACCCTAAGCTCAGCTATAGGAGTTTAGGGGCTAGGGTTTTAAGGTTCAGGGATTTAGGGGTTAGGGTCTACGGTCTACACATTCGAAGCCGATATGGGCCAGGTCTTGACTATGGGCCCTTAATTGGGCTCATAGGGTTTCATAAGGTATATGTAGGTATATATATATATGGACCCTAGGATTAAGGGCCCATACTAGGGGCCCATCGTTTCAACCTTAGGTTCATCAAGCGCTAAGGTTGGGGAATCCTCCTTGAACCCTATACCTTAATCCACAAACCATACTCGGAGGGTCACGTGGACTCAGAAAGTAGGATAGTAACCCCTATAACCCATGTAGTAACCCCACTTATCCCTTATTCACCTACTTACTAAGTCCCCCTGACCCTCCAAGTGAACCCTTAACCTGCTAAGGTCGGGGAGTCCTACCACGGGCTCACTTTCTCGCGAAAGATCTGCGGAGTTTCCATCATCCGCTCCGGCGAAGCGATGGAGCTGCGGCTGTAGAAAAGACGGCAGGTTCTGGAATAAGGGCTTAGGGTCTAGGTTTGGGATTTAAAATTTAGGGGTTTAGGGTTGGGCACTCATAGACTTTCCGTGAACCGTTAACCCAAAGCCCTAATCCCTAAGCCGTTAACCGTAAGCCCTTAGCCCCAAGCCCTTAACCCTAAAAAACTTGGGGAGTCTCTCTCTTGCCTTGTACAAATGTGGTACAGCAAGTTTGCATCCGGTGCCCCAGATCGACTGCGCAACAACCTTGAAGCTATAATCTGACCTCCTTAAAGGGGGTTATACAAGGGATTATATAGGGGATGTTGGTTTGGGGCAAGATAGGACCGCAGCTTTGGAGCCACGCATCTTCAAAACTTAGAGCATTCTGCCAGAGTTGCCACATACGTGCTTTCCAGCTTGTGAAACGTGGAGGGTCAGGGGGACTCAGTAAGTAGGTTAATAACTCCTATAACCATAACCCATATCCATATAGTAACCTTAGTTATGCCCCTTATGAACCTACTTACTAAGTCCCCATGACCCTCCAAGAATGAACCTCCACGTATTTACGGGACCAGACTGACGTGTTGCAACCAAGGAAAATGCACTGCGTACATGCTGCATTGGTGTGAAGATAGGCAAGATCCTTATTGATCGAGTGCAGTCGGACAGAGTGCAGTCGGGCAGGACCGACGGGGCTGGGAACTTGATTAGTCCGTTTCTGGGTGGTTCTATTTATGAAATCTATGGATAGCGTTTTCTGGACAGGTTGGGTCTTGTTTCTGGGGGTCTTTGTAGCTAGGACCGAAGCCCAGATGTTTCGAGCATGTATTGGGGCAGGGACCCCAATTTGATTCATGCAAAAAAGACGAGAATAGTTCTGATAACAATAACGATAACAACGATAGTAAAAACAGCAACGGGAATTTTAGGAAAGGCAACAGAAACGAAAATGTAACTTATTCTTGGCTGGGGACTCGTCTTGAGGTTTACGCTTTGAGATCTTTGGGGTTGAGCTCCAGGCTAGTCTTATACCGTTGTGCAGGATTCACCTTCAAATTTCGTGCCAGTGGTGCGTCATTCCTGGAAACAGGCAGGATATGTAGAAGGAAATCATGCTCATATGGGCTCATATGGTAGTTATAGTTTCCCTAAATAGGGGACCCCAATATAGACCCCAACATATTTTAATCCGTATTATGGGGACAGTAACGGGGGACTTAGTGAGTAGGTTAAGAATGGGGATAACTAGGGTTCCTATGTGGTTTAGAGGTGTTATAGACCCTCCAAGTATACCTCAAACCGTGTGTGCCAGGAGTTTACACTTGCTCTATGAGAAGCTTCCTTTCGACATTGGTGAGCGACACGTGTCTGGGTTGCTGTCACACCGGGGAAGCCCTAATAATTACCATGTACACCCATTATGGTAACCCTAAACCCTAAACGCTGAATACTTTTTTATAGTCATTATGGTAACTTAATCTAAGTTCCTTGCCAGCAACCCAGGTGTTGCTGATGGATCCGATTCTGGCCTCAGGCCAACCGTCCATGGCTGTTGATGTAGGATTTAGGGTTTAGATTTAGGGTTGAGGGTTTCGGGGTGTTGGGTTTGTGGTTTAGGGCTTTTGGTGTGGGATCTTGAGGTGTAGGGGTTGGGTTGGACGGTTTCATTGTTAAGCCCTTCAGGCTTAGGAAGCTGAAGACAAATGGCGCACGAGCGCTTGTCTAATGTGATGCCGGAGAGTTAGTTGCTTGGTGCGACTGGGGCGTGCTGTTTAGGGTTCAGGGCCTTCAGTAAGCTTCCAGCAATCTATGTCACACACCACTTGGATGAACTGAGACGTAGCGCAGGGGTTAGTAATCTTAGTTATCAACACCTATAGTCCAATAATGTTGTTTCCGGATACCACGAAACAATACCTTCTCATCATGTAATGTAGCTAAATTCACCTCATCTTTGTGAGGTCAGTCGTGCGCTTCGGCCATTGAAGTGCTGACGAAGCGTCGAAGCGTTAGGGAGGACGGGGCCCGGGTGGCATAACCTACTGGTGCTCAGGGGGAGCGGGGGAGTGAATATAGGTACCCTTACGGGGGGTGTATATGGGGACGGGATCACTATAGGGATCCATTCCATTCCCCCACTCTCTCTTAGGCCACCAGTAAGTGCAGGAAGTTAAGGTCTTGACCTGCCCTAATATCAAGGCACTTTTGACAGTGGTTGTGGTACGGGCCGCCTTAATTACGTTACCATACGGGTCCAGGGTCTAGGTTTTAGGATTTAGGATTATTATGGTTATATAGCAAATGATGGGTTTCCTTATCAAAGTAGCTCCTTTTGAGGTTGTGCGTTCGTGCAAGGTTGAGCGTATTGGTTTGAAGGTGGCGCTCGGGCTTATCAAAACGGATTGCGAATTGACTGGGGCACCTCTAAAGGGGCTTTAATGGGAACCCCAAACAGGGAACCCCAAGAATATAGTAAGAATATCATAGAAATTAAAGACCCTGGTGGGTATATCCCTATTATATTCCTACTATATTCTTGGGATTCCCTGTTTGGGGTTCCCATTTCAACCTTTTAACCTCGTTTTGAAGGAACTCGTGGAATGTCGGCTTTAGTTAATCCCTAATCAGGATTAATTTTTACGGGCTCTATATGCCTAAGGTCCCCTGGGCCCTAAACCCTACACCCTCAACCCCCTTCTCTCTCATTAAACTCAGACAGGGGACCTTTGGGGAGCCAGGTGGTTGAAGGGGGTAGAAAGGTTTTCTCATACGGTACAGGGTTTAGGGTTTCGGGTGTAGTGTAGGGTTTAGGGTTTAGGGTTTCGGGTGTAGGGTTTAGGGTTTAGGGTATGGGGTTTAGGGTACAAGGTATAGGGTTGGGTTGTGATCCCCTCCCCGCGCAATGAGCCTCTCTACCCCGAGTACTAATCTATTAGTCACTTCCAAGAGTGTGCCATTATACCATATAGAGCGTCGGGAAAAATATTGTTAGGGAGGTGGAGGGCACTGTTATATTATATTATAGGGGAGGCAGCGCAAGATTAAAGAGGAATCGACCTACAAATCAGTGATTGATGTTTGCAGCTGGGGCTCATAACGAAAATAATGACAGTGTTGGAACAGAAGCGACCCAGCGCACTGAGAACATGTCTGTAGACGGTAGCCGTGGTATGGCTTGCAGTTATTGGAACCAATAGTCCTTCCTTGTGTTATGAATTCAGATGCGGCAGTGCTGTCACGATTGCCAGCAGACGTAATATGAGCTGTAAGTTCCTTAACTAGAGGGGGATTATATCGGGGTTATTCAGGGGGGGGAAAACCATAGCTCATAGGAACTTCAAGCTCCTAGCTGTTCCGAAGCTCCAACCCAGTGCCCCCAGACCACGCCGCAGCACCGAAAGAGAATCAGTTGATGACGCCAAGACCCAGTCATACTTTGTATAGTGCCCCCACTCATTAACAGTTGGATAAGAAGTAGAATATAGGTAGATAGAGCCCTTAGTATGACCCCCCTTATATACTGATAATGGGTGGGGGCAGGACGCAAGTCAGATTCATGGCAGGAGAGTGGTCTTCAGAAAGCAAAAACCCATGGCGTTAAACCCCTGAATCCTAAACCCTGAGCCCTACTTGGAGGGTCAGGCGGACTTAGTAAGTTGGTTAAGAAGGGGGATAAGTGGCGGTACTGCATGGGGTATAGGGGTTACTAACCTGCTTACTAAGTCCCCTTGACCCCCCAAGTAGACCCTATTGGAGTCTGGAAATCTAAGTTCTAGACCCTGAGCCCAAGCTGCAAACCCCGTACTCCCAGCTCTAAACTTTGATCCCCAAACCCTATAAGCCCAAAGCTTCAAGGGATTCACCCTTTACCCGCCTGCTCTCCAGAACACTGTAAGCCCTAAACTGAAAGTCCCAGACTGTACAGGATAAGATCATCCTCATCACCCTTATCGCAGCCCCAGAGGGTATTCACCACGTGTGCAAGAAGTTTCCGGCGGTCAAGGTGGGTACTCTACGTGGACGGTTAAGGGGACTTACTAAGTAGGTTAATAAGGGGGATAACTAAGGTTACTATATGAGCTATAGTCTAAACTCCTAGTATCCCCTTAGTAACCCCTATAGTAGTCCACGATATAATCCCCTATATAACCCCCTTTAAGGAGTTTAGACTACAGCTCATATGGTAAAAGGAGTGATTAAGCTACTTACTAAGCCCCCCTTGACCCTCCAAGTAGCCTACGGGTTGGGGAATCAGGGTTGAGAGTTGAAGGTTTAGGGATTCGGGGTTAGGGTTTAGAGATGAGACTGTCAGGGTTTAAGGACCAGGGCTTAGGTGTTAAGGTTTGGGGTTTAGAGTGTCGGGTAGGTTCATGGCAAGGGGGGGGGGTCATAAGACCTCATAGATCCCATCACTTGCTCAAGCCTTCCTCCAGCCCTGCTGGAGCATGTTTTTCGGAAACTCTGACAAAACGAGTTACTAGTTGCGGCTTTTAAGCCGGCTTGAGTTGTTTTTTGTGCGCAAGGGGGTTTTCACGGCTGCTGTCAGTATTGGGGTTACTCAGGGACCCTGAAGGATGGAAGTAGGCGTCCTATTGATAGGAAAGAATAGTTTCCAATATAGTTCCTAATCAAGACCCATGTCCATGAACTTAAGAAGCAAAATATACTCCAAACCCTAAACCCTAAACCCTTTGACTGTAGCTCTCATGAAACCGGGGGTGCCTTGCACTGGCTGAACGGTACCTATGCGGGCTAAAGTCTAAGCTCCTTCAAGGGGGTTACAAAAGGGAATTATACAAGGGACTATTATAGGGGTTATTAAGGGGGGTACTGGGAGTTTAGACTATAACCCCTATAATCCCTTATATAATCCTAGTTTCCATTTCATTTTCCATTTTCTTTTCCATTTGATTCTCCA
This sequence comes from Symbiodinium pilosum, assembly GCA_905231905.1. Taxonomy (NCBI): domain Eukaryota; class Dinophyceae; order Suessiales; family Symbiodiniaceae; genus Symbiodinium; species Symbiodinium pilosum. The sequence goes on along the minus strand of CAJNIZ010042626.1, from coordinate 105,811 downwards.
CTATAGGGGTTATTAGGGGGGGTACTAGGAGTTTAGCCTATATCGGCGCGAGATCTCGGAACTGGTGAGCTGGCAGCTGTTCTTCTCGCAAGCGGCCCCTGTTCTTTTCAAAAAGGTGGGGAAGGGGGGCTCTGGGATTCTGGAGTGTTAATTAGGAATTATGAGAGGGAGATTATGATTATGGGGGGCCCCCTGAAACAGTGCTTGGAGAAACTCACAACTTAACCCTCGTGCTTTTGAACGCATTCGTTTGACATTCTGATGCAGGTCATCACCACCGAGACTAGGCCGCACTTGGAAAAGCTTGCTGCAGGGTTTAGGCCGGAAGTGCAGCGTGGCGGCACTTTCCATTCATCATTGCCTTTAGGGTTTACGGTTTAGGTAGCCTGTGTGTTAGGGAGCCTAGTCACCAACAAATTGGAGGGCCTTTGGAGTACCACCCGATCTTAGTGGTTCTTAGTATGGAACAAGGGAATCCAATCCCTATAGAAGCCCCATATGATATATTCCCTCACTCCCTACTAAGAACCTGTCTGGGGTTAAGGCTTCCCAGTGCCTAGGATGTATGATCCCGTTCAAAGGGGAGCTCCAGGGGTGTGAGCCTTGTTGGGGCCCACGTGGACCTTACAAACTTACTGGCTATTAGCAGGGAATAAGAGAATTTCACATACATATATATATATATATGTATACATGTATACATAGGGTTAAATTCCCTTGTTACTTACTGAGAACCAATATGTTAATTCTGCTCAGGAGCCGCATATCAATTTGTAGCCACAATCAGTACATCATCAGGGGCATCTCTCCACACCTCAAATAGTAGGAACTTTCTGATACAGTTGCAAAAAACGAGACTCACAATTTTCAGAAAACATAGTTGTCGCGCGACTGCTGACACAAAGAAGCCGAGTTGTTGCCAAGAGATCGTAGAACTTCCCGTCTCTGTAAATGTAAAGCTTTTCCGTTTAGGTTGCACGGACTCTTGAACCCCAACCCTCCAGTTGCAATCCCGGAGCAAATATCCTTGAACCTTATCCTTCTTTCTTAACCGCTAAACCCTAAACCCTAAACCCTAACCCTAAATAAACCCTAACCCTAAACCCTAAACCCTTAACCATTAACCACAACAACCTCGACCCCTCAACCCAACTCAGGAGATTGATGAGGGCGTAGATGGTGCCGGCACCGTCTTGCCTGGGATCGGGAATTTTGGGGTTCCCAGGATTCTTTTAGACTTAGCTTCAGCACCCTAAACTCTAAACCCTATTATGTCACGTTAGCTATAGTCTAGACTCCTCAAAGGAAGGTTATGTAGGGGATTAGATAGGGGAAGAGTATAGGGCTTATTGAAGGGGATACTAGCAGTTATAGTCCCCCTTCAGTAGATAGAATACGGGGTATATGGAGATCTTTTTATAATATGCCCACAGCCATATTCCATCTACCTAAGGGGGACTATAAACCGCAGAACCTTACACCTAAGCCCTAAATAGTAGTTTCCATTTTGTTTTCCATTATCCCTGTATAACCCCAAAATATAACCCTAATATTCTATCTACTTAAGGAGGACTATAAGATACTATACCCCAAACCCTAAACCCTAAACCCTAAAACCCTAAGCACACATTGTGTCCACAGCTGAGCCCTTTACCTTGGCATGACACGGATTTTGGTAGGGTTGAGGCTCCGAATAGGAGCAGTCATGGCAGTACTAGTAGAAATGAAGGACAACTGTAACAGTAGTAGTAGTAGTAGTAGTAATAATTGTTTGTAAGAATAGTCATAATAGTAGCAAAAATAGTAGTATGAATAAAGCTTGAAACAATTAGAGTAGCAATAGTAAAGCATTCAGGGTGACGGTCTGTGTCGTTCTTTTCTGCAGCTTTTGCCGTGGGATGTTGTGGAGGTTTTTCGTGGAGTGTGCTGAGGTTTGCGCGGAAACTAGCCAGCCGGCCAGAAGGAATGCCGTTGACAAACTCCTGAAGACGAGAAAAGGGTTTATATAGTCGGTTTAGGGTTTAGGGGCTTACTAAGAGGGACTCTAGGAGTTTCGACTATAGCTCATGTCTTTTGAAATTGGGGGTGGTATTGCCCGGGGTCCAAAAAAGGGACGCGTTACTCACGCCCCGTTCGCGAATTTCCTGGGAACAACCCTTGCAGAATTCCCAATACAGACCCTCCGAATCCCTATGTATGACCCATCTTGAGAAATCCCTCCAAGGATCGCTACTTCGGAACTGGCAGTGCAGCGGACGAGCCCGTTCGACTGCTGTCAGGGAACCTGTTCCTCCACTGCATCCGCACACGCTGTATAGGGATAATGAAAAAGAGAATGAAACTACTGTATTACAATAGGGTATGTGTAGGTGATACATAGAATGGCAAGGAAAATGGAAACTTCTATATTTAGTTGGGGTGTTGGTTTTGGGTCAAAACCTTGACAGGATCTAAGAAGTAGATGCCTAAGAAGCGTTCCTCGCAGCTACCCGGCAGTAGTTTTCCCAACGGTAGCTTGCATGTCGTGCTAGATTGTTGGCCGTACTTCCCAGATGATGCCAGATAATGCCACGGATCTTGGATGAATTGCAGGTTGGAGATTCGATAATTGGCTCATAGTGGACCATGACCTACACAACAAGCAGGGCAACGCTGACTCGTGGTGTTATTCTTTGAGACAAATGTGCAGCACGTACAACAGCTTATTCCAAGTTTTCCGACCCTACAACCTCCCAAGCACGAAAACCTAGGGCTAAGCCCAAAAACATACACTCTACTAATCCTTGTTTGCAAATGGTGTAGAAACCTGACCGCATTACTTGCTATACGCCTTTGATACGGCTGAACATGGACCTTAAGTGAATTTTTCCGGAGTTACTACAATTTTCCCTGCAGTGTGCGAGTGCAAGCCCAAACTGGCGTGCATTGCATCAAGGGAGACTACTTACACCCGAGCACAGTCACTATAATGGGGGGGAAAAGACAATATACATACATATATATGTCCATTCTGGAAACTTAGAATGCTATAATGGGGGAATCATATCAATTACTATGTACATATACCCACTATGGTAACTTAATTAACTTCCTTGACGGCAACCCAGATAAGGAACTTAAACCCTGAACCCTGAACCCTATACCTGAAAGCACGTCCAAGGTCAGCCTTGAACAGTGAGAAAGGATCAAGTACCAGCAACTTGGCGATTCAATTGAGCCATAGTTTAAGCTCCTCAAAGGGAATTTCATAGGGGATTTATATTACATACATATATATATATGTATACATATGTATAGAGAGTTTAGGGTCTAAACTCCATTAGAGAGGTTAATCAACGGGGTAATATAGGGGACTAGTACAGGGATTATTGAGGGCCATACTTGGAGTTTAGACTATGTCTGAGTCGGGAGTCTGATTTTCTTTGTGAGCGAACCGCCGAGACTGCGGTCAGCCCTTCCATCTCGCTACTACTATTGTAGTAGCCTAAATGATCTATAGTCTAAGCTCCTTAAAGGGGGTTATTTAACGGGGGTTATACAGGGGACTATATGGGAGAGCATCGTCGGGATTATTAAGGAGGATACTAGGAGTTTAGACTATAGCTCAAATAATTTCCAATGTTGCGTTCTTATGTTTCATGTAGACTTACAGAATCAGGTACCTCAAGTAGATGCTCAAAGTAGATGCTCAACAGCCATTTGCACAAATTGAGGCTTCTACGTTACGTTGGTCAGGTGGTCTGTTTATATCGTCCCTGCTTAATGCCCAAGGATCCTAAACCCAAAACCCTGCAGGGGGCACCAAGCAGCTAAGGTAATGATGCATCTAATTCGCATCCACGGGGCTCTAGTGAGCCGAACTAAGTCTCTCATGGGTTTCCCGCCATATCCATCCCCATAAGAGCCTGCATAAACACAAGATAGGATGATTATCAACATAAGCTTTGTACACATGTGCACATGATCATTATTGCGGTTCAGAGCTGTGAGCTTCTTGTGGGGAAGGCAGGTGGGATACCTATGAGTCTTCGTAGGTCTTGCATCAGTTGCAAACTCGGGGTGTCTCAAAATGTGCTCCATTTGGGAGGGTTGGGCTACAGCGGTGTAGTTGGTAGAGCCAGGGCCCTTGTGTTTTGGGACTTTGAAGCTCTAGACCCTGAACTCCAAATAGAGAACCGCTTAGCTTGAGAGCTTAGGCTTTTGAGACGCGTCCAGCGCTGTTTCTTCCCCCTGAGGGTCCTAGTACCAGATAGGTTTTACTTGGGCCCCGACATATCCACATAGGAACCAGCTAGGGTCCAAGTTACCTCTGGTTTGCAGTCCCCCTTAAGTAGATAGAGTATGGCTTTGGGTACATTATACTAAGATCCCCATATACCCCATATTCTATCTACTTCAGGGGAGCTATAGGTAGTTGGATCCTTAGGTTTTTTGCACAAGTTTTCAAGATGGTGTGGGAGCATGGGCATGTGCCGCCCCGCTTAGTGAAGAGCGTGGAATGGCACAGAACCCACATCGCTTGTATAAGACTAGTTGTTGTGGATGGAGGAAATCTTGCGACGCTTAGGATCCACCATGAATAGGGCTGGTGCGAGATTCCCCCATCCACACTAGCCATTGGGGTGGGGATGTTTAGGGATGGCAAGATCACGCTCTCAGAGGGGAACGTCTCCCTGTTGGCTTAAACCTCCGGCTTTCGAAAGCTTGCTGCCGCGTTGAGGGTTTTGGGATTTTGGGGCTTGCCCCACACCCCAACCCTAAATCTTAAACCCCAAACCAAGCCAAAGGTTTTTTCCATGAGGTATGATTTTCTACTTGCTAGTGCTGGGTGTATGTGGAGTTCCTGAGAAGTCTTAGTGAGTGTATATAGTCGGTGTCCTAGTTGAGAGACCACAAGCAAAAACTATGGGCCGTATGATCCCTTGTCCTTCTTGGAGGCAGCTGGCCTTTGAATACTAGTGCTCAGGCCCCCAAAGTAATATGGGGGCCTAAATAATTACCAATATTATGGTTCCATATTCCTTGTATAATTACAGTATATGGTACCTCAAATGGACCTCAAAATGATATTGGTAATTGTTTAGACCCCTGTAGTATTTAGACTAATGACCTTTTGACCATGTCAAAGGGTTGTGGACCATGAAAAACAAGATACACCTGGACAGCCACCCCCAAAATCCGTGTGAAGGATAGCTAAGAAAGCCTCATCCATTGAATACTGAACCCCTAGCTGAAGTTTCCTCCAGTATTCTTGACAGTTTTTGAGAACAATGAACCAGTTGGAATGTAGCATCTACCAGGGTTCCAAGGATAGTAGCACTTTAGGATGTATACTCTGGATCAATGTTAGGGATCCTTTTTACTTTTTGGGGTATGGGGTTCCTTATATTTATGTAAAAAGGATCCTTTTTTCTTCCTAGGGTAATGTGGGCTAAGTACTGGCCTTGCCATGATTTCCCGTACCGCTTGTGTTCACCGTAACAGGCCGGGTTTAGGGCTTAGGGGACCTTACCTAGACCCTCCAATGTCGTACTTTTTTGGTAGTCCTAATAAGAATCCTAACCAAAAATCCCTACCAAACCCAAAAAGGAACTACATTGGAGGGACCAGGTAGGGTTTAGAGTTTACGGTTAGGGCTCAGCTTAGCCTATACCCTAAAGGGATCCTTTGGGAGCGTTTTCTTGGAGCCCAGAGTGGTAGTCTCAAAGTTTGCTTGTGTCATGGCTGGCAGATGCGCCTTTCGGTGGAAATCAAGTGTGCGTAAGGTCTGCCGCGCCAGGATGGCTTATGCAAGGGGCCCTCAGCCCTAAATCTCGAGCACTAGACTAAGGGTTAGAGTAGTTGGAGAGTATATGGCAAGCCCCATATGGATAGATAGTAGTAAAACTGTGCGTTCAAAGCTAGTAAATGGGGACGCAAAGCCAATTTCAGGAAGTGAGTGGCTTGCCGGTTGTACGCACGGAAAGAAAGAATGCAACAGAAACAGGAACTACGACTGAGATCTTAGAGTTTAGGGCTTAGAGAGAGGGAGATAACTCAGAGCTAGGGCCTAGGGAAGGGTTTTGGGTTTTAGGGTTTCGGGTTCAGGGTTTAGGGGGATTATAGGAGGGCTTCTATCCGGATCCTGTCACCATTCCCAACAACCCGCGAATACAGCGGAGGGACCTTGCAAATAAGTCTGTTCCACCCGGTTTAGCTGCACCAAAAACAAAGCGCTCAAACCAACACATCCTTACACTCCCCCAAACTAACATGGAAACCCATGTAGCACCATTTTAGAGGGACTGTAGTGTTTATAGGGCCTCTTTTGGGTTTCCATGTTAGTTCCCAGGAGTGTAGTTGTAATTAGTTAAATGCCAAGGCTGGCCGACCTCTTGTCAGGATTCCGAGTCATTGTAATCTGCCTTTGCGCATAGCCACTTCGTGACCCGCACTTGGAGGGTCAGGGGGATTTACGTAGTATGTAGGTTAGTAAGTACCTATAACCCATATAGTAACCCTCGCTATCGCCCTTATAGACTAACCTACTTACAAAGTCCCTCTGACCCTCCAAGTACTGTATGGGGTACAACGGTTCCCGCAGGGCAGGATCGCAAAGAGCCTGGGAGTCCTGCGATTAAGGGGATCTTCAAGGCTTGGACAGTTATATGTAGGGTTTAGGGTTTAGGGTTGATGGTTTAGGGTTTAGGGTTGATGGTTTAGGGTTTAGGGTTTAGGGTTGATGGTTTAGAGGTGTTGGGTTCAGGGTGCCCATGACCCGTACGTGCCGACACTACCTCCCAAGCTGCCGTGTGCTTCCAACTGGCAACTGTACAGCCAAAGGCTTCTTCCTGAAGGAACCCATAAATTCCAAGATTTCCATATATGGGAGGCCGCAATATTGACCCAAATATAATATATTCCTGATGATTCATTACAAAGACTCCCCAAAATTTGGGGAACCTTGTTTTGGAAACGTCCATAGATCCCCCAAAGGCGAAGCACTGCTTTGAAGACATACTCTACGCCCTCGGCCCTAAACCAACCTTAAGCCCTGAACCTTACACTCACAAACCTATAGTCCCCCTTAAGTAGATAGAATGTGGCTTTGGGTATGTAATAACAAGACCCCCATCTACTCTATATTCTATCTACTTAAGGGGGACTAGAAGCCTTGAGCCCTAAGCCCTTCGCTGCTGTGTGGCATCAAGCTTCTTGTGACATCTGTGCCTCTCTCTGTAAAGGCGGGCCTGCATGGTCATGGCGATTCCAAAGCATGAGTGGGACCTTGAAGCCTAGCCTAAAAGGGTTCTAATGGGAACCCCAAACAGGGAACCCCAGGAATATAGTAGGAATATAACAGAATATAAGGACCCTAGGTGGTATATTCCTATTATATTCCTACTATATTCTTGGGGTTCCCTCTTTGGGGTTCCCAATAACGTCCCTTTATAGCCTAGACGCAGTTAGTGCTATCACAAAGGGTATACGGTTTAGGGGGGTTGAGGGGGTTGTGGCGGGTTTTGACCGAGCTTTTGTCTTTGCCTTAGCCGTATAAAATTCGTCTTTATGCGGGCTTGAGGTTTTAGGGTGTCGAATTTTGGGTTTTGGGGTAAACCTCTTCTCATTATCATGCGCTGTTCCTGTCATAGTGATGATTTCCACTACCATTCCTGTCATGAGTGCCTCATCATTTCCTTCCATTGTTGTTCATCATTAATTAAGGTTGACGGCTTGAGGGTTTGGATTGTGGAGGGTCGCAGGTTTGGAATTCAAGGATCGTGGATGTTGGTAGAGGAAGCCCTAAGAAGATTCCACATAATAGGGTTTCATACCAGAAGGCATTGGTGCCCCTCTGGAAGGTCAGAGGAGTGCTTGGTTGAGGGTTCAGGGTTTCAGGTTTGGGTTGGGGTCCGCCTCATGAGTTGCTTGATACCCTACTAACCCCGCCCAGGTGGTTCTCCCTTGTGGCTAACAAGTCCTTATCATTATCCATAAGTTGCCGCAATGAAGGGGGAATCTGGGGATCGCAGGGGGGAGAATTTGTAACTTCGAGAGGCAATCAAAACAAGCAGTCAAAACAATCAGATACTCCAAAGCCATCCACGGCAAAGCATCTGGTCCCGAAAGCCCGGAAATTTAGGTACGTGGAACGTTTAAGGAAAAGCTTCTTGATCCTAACCAGTTGGCCGAAAACCGATAAACCCAAAGCTTTGGACCCCCAAGAAAACTTCCCAATCCCCATGTATGTACTAATTACTACTATGAGATACTTTTGATGTTCGTCTTCACTATGAGTACATGAGGCCGTGGTAGTAGTACCTGCACCTCAAAAGTGGGCAAAGTAATGATCCCCAGACGCCCAAAAACGAGTCTGAAAGCGCCGAATTCTATGCACTTTGGGGGTCCAGGTATGATTGCAGCAGAATCCCAAAGCCTAGACCCCAATTCCAAAACCCTAGATGCTAAGCCCGAAAACCTAAACACTAAGCCCTAAACCCTAAATCCCAAACCCTAAGCCCTAAATCCTAAGCCCTAGATCCTAAACCCTAAATCCTAAACCCTAAGCCCTAAATCCTAAGCCCGAAGCCCTAAATCCTAAACCCTAAATCCTAAACCCTATTCTGAAAGCCAGGCCCGTGCAATGTCGGAGCGTAAGCTTGGGCTCGGCATCCTCGGGGCCGCACGGTGCCTGGTCGCATTTAAGAGTGGATGTAAGGGTAATAGGGTTGAAGGTTTCGGCGTTTAATGGGTTTAGTGTTTCAGGGATGACGCCTGGATGCTTAGCCAGAACATGGTCTAGGGTTTAGGATTTTAGGGGTTCAGAATTTAGGGGTTCAGGGCTTCAGGGTTGAGGGCTTCAGGGCTTCAGGGCGCTGAGATTTCAGGGGGTTCAGAGAGTTTCGAGGATGTAGGATTTTCAGTGTGATTTTGGTTTTCAGGGCTTTGGGAGTTTATTGTTCAGGGTTACATTTTAAGGGCGCGGGGATACAGGGATTGCAAGACTTGGGGGGTAAGGGTTGAAGAGGAGGGCTTAGGAATTGCGGTTTAGCAGGCAGGGTTTAGGGTTCATGGTATGAGAAGGTAGGGACTTCAGATGGCATCTAGACGGGATACATTCAGTGGTCAGGAAGAGGTTCTGTAAGTGCCTCCGGTGTGTTTTTGCTCTCGCACTACTCTCCTTGTCATGTTCCGACTTTTTTGGCCCGGCTCACTTACAGTCTTTCATTCGTTTCACGGCTCAACATTTTTAATGTGGTGACGAGAGAGCACGTGGGTCCTACAAAGTACGGGACCCCTAAACCCAAAACCCATAACCGCGAATAGGGATTATCCAGAAGTATTTGGAGGTTTAGGGACAGACTTTTCATCACCTGAATCATACGATGGATCATTTGGACGATGCTTTTGGCTATACAAGCCATAATCTAAACTCCTTAAAGAGGGTTACATAAGAAAATATATAGCTGGGGACGACTATACGGGTTAGACTATGGCTCATATGGAAGGTTGGCACAACTATGGTCCGTGTGGGTCTCATGTTTCAGAAGGCCCTGCCAACGGGCTTGTGTTTTGCAGCTTAGCCATATTTACGGTGGCGATGATTTCCATGGGATGGGGAGGCTCATGGGAAGTATCTTCAGCAGTATCTTCAGAAATATCCAGCATGATCAAGGCTTCTGGAGTTTGTTTGTTCCTCGGTGTTTCAGGAGAATAGAACAGAGTAGAGGTTAGAATGTCCTAGCCCAAATGTTTCTTTCAAGGCTAGTTTGATGCTTGATGGTAAACTTTGTAGCCCTTGCTTCGAAGCACCCAGGACATAGGGGGGTGTCTTCCAACATAAGAGCTAACTTCCAAGAGTCCCTCCGCGCCCCTCACCGCGTCTCTGCCTCACATGGATGAGATGTTAGGTCAGGAATCGGGATCTGCAGAAAGGCAACAGTTTGTGCTCTAAGAATGGGAAGTAGATTGTACGGTTTATTGAGGCCTAGATACCTGCCCAAGCAGGACTTGCATGGACCGGTAGGGATTGCATAGCCAATGCATAATTAGGAAGTATGGCATGCGCTGTCAGTTGGAGTAGGAGGAGTCCAGCGAACTAAGCAGCTGAGCCCTGAACCCTTAACTACCCTAAATTACCCCAAACCCTGAACTAGCTTAAATCCTCCTAAACCCCAAGTCCCCAAACCATAACCCTAAACGGCGTATGTATGAGGGGTTACAACAGGCAGCCCTGAAGGTGCACCAAGGGCATGAATGCCTGACTATCATATGTACTATAGTCTAAACTCACTAAAGCGGGGGGTTATATAGTGGGTTATATGGGGTTCAGGTTTTAGGGTTTAGGGTTTAGCGTCTAAACTCCTTAAAGGTCGGGTCATATAGGGGATTCTATAGGGGAGTATTATAGTGGTTATCACAGGGGATACCAGGAGCTTGGACTATGGCTCGTGTGTAAGTATTTACACATATCATTCATATGATGGTATCTGATGCAGGCGGGGCTATGTAGACTTCAGAAGGACTATGAAACCAGCAGAAGCATTTCATGAGGGACATGGGGGGTTGATTTGAACGTCAACCCCGCAAAGCTGAAATACCCGCAGAACCTGTTTGGTTGAACTGCATTCAAGAATTATGCTTGCTAACTTATGCAAGACACTTTTAGTGAATTAAGGGCTTGCTGAAGATTTGGCAAAGGCCTAGGAGACAATGTGAATAGACTGTACTCCGACAGTCCGGGGGGCTTAGCACCTAGGCTAAGAATGGGGATGGCTGGGGTGAGTGCGTGGCTGATATGGTATCTATAGGATATGAGCCATAATCTAAACTCCTGAAAAAGGGTTACATAAGGGATTTTGTAGGGGACTACTATAGGGGATATTAAGGGGGATACTAGGAGTTTAGACTGTTGCTCATATGTGCATACTTAGCCTTCAAGCCCGCAGCCAAGGAACGTGCCGTTCTCGGTACTACAGCCGTTGAGACAAAACCCTGACTTAGCAGCCAGGCCATGCTGAGAATGAGTATTGGGTGTTGACTTTCCCGTAGAAATCCCTATGGTGATGGGATGCAAGAAGAAGGGAACACGCCCAGTGTAGCGGGTGCAGGCTACAACGTCCTTGCGGCTCCTCACCTACCTAGACTGTGTACTATTTAACAAGCATGTTCCATGTCTGCTGGGTTCATGATGGGCTCAGGTAGCAGTAGACTGGGGCGAGTTTCAAGACTGCATGAGTTGGTGACCATGGTATGGGCTTCTAAGAAGATTGAACGGGTGCTCCCAGATGGCATCGAGCCCTTTTCATGCTAGAGGGGCTACGCAGTTTAGCCCGCATGAAAATGGAAATTACATGTCAAAGAGGGATCCGGGAACAATTTAGCTTCAGGTGGGTTCCCAGGGTGAGTTGGAGCTTGGGATTTTCGATGTTTGATGCTCAGGAGTGAATGTTTTGGCCATTGGGTTTAGGGCTTAGGGCTTAGGCATTGGGGTTGGCATCTACGTTCAGGCTTGAGATGTGCGTCTTTTTTAATTGCCAGTAGCGACTACCCACTGTTGGGGCGCCCCTCAAAAGCAATGCTGTGGATTTGGAGGAACAGCGTCGGTGCTTAATTGTGGCTGTAGTAGGTCCCTAATGCCCCAAGAGCGGAGTCTAGCTAAGTGCGATCATCTGCAGGCAATTCTCATCATCTAGCGTTACGAACGCCTGCCCCCCGTCATTAAACATCCCTTGTAGAGCTCCATGTCCATGGGGGGTGGCATATGCTGTTGCAGTTATAAGGGGTGGACCGCGCTTAATACTCGACGAAGTGATCAATCCTGCAAACTGCTTCCCAAGGAGCAAACTTGTCTAGGCTTCAGGGTCGTTCCACAAGGGATGAGAGGTCCAACCTCAAAGCTTCAACATATAGGTTACCATGAAACATAGCTGCAGAGGAATCGAACATCGCCAAGCGATTCAGGCCGTGACAGCAGGAGTAGAATGACCCGTTAGTGTGGCAACGATAAGAGAGAATTCCTTCCTCATTTGGACCGCTAAAGCAAAGCTTGTGAAATCCAAGCCTAACCCCGTGAAGCCCAATACCCCGTGCAAAGCCCCTAAACCCTAAGCACCAATCCCTGAACCCTAAACACTAAACACTACAAACCCTACAAACCCCATAAACGCCATAAACCCTATAAACCCCAAAACCCACCTTATAAACTCACTTTCTATACCCTAGACGCCCAAAGCCCAAGTTGAGCGACAGGATCAACATTGTTGGGCTAGCGTCGCTTCAGAAGTCTGAGGCGGAAGAAGCAGCCAAGGACTCCGATTTGGGAATCTAGGGTTTAGGGGTTTAGTGTTTGGGGTTTCGGGTTTGAGGGTTTAGGGTTTGGGGTTTGGGGTGAGCCCTAAAGCTTACAACCGTTATGGTCCCTAGCGGAGTTGACCTGGGGTTTGCAGAAAGGATTTTGCTATAAGGCCATTAGGAAGCCGGATCCGCATAGCTCCTGTGATTCACCTGCATGACCCTCGGGTGCTCAATGGTATTTCTTTTTTGGAAGGACCCCAACCCTAAACCCTGAACCCAATACCGTAAACTCTGAACTAGGCGGCGCCTTAGCAGAATTCGTAATTTCCCCAGTTACGACATTCCGCAGGGCACGGGGCAAATCAGGCCTAGACCGGGGCATGAGTCAGGAACATCAAGAACAGACAGGGTGCGGGTTTTAGGGTTTAAGGTTCATTCTCGACTCGCCCCCTTCCCCTCCACATTTTGTCTGACAAGCTCTACTGCCTGTTTGTGACTCGCTCCCTTGTTGTTCCCGACTTGTGCGCGCTGCCGAGCAGCCCGTCACCCTCAACCCCAGAGGACATTGAGCAAAGCTCAGTCTCAGTACTGCAAAAGATCTCCTCTACACGAAGTTCTGCAGGAGTGTTGAAACCCTGATAGCCAAACAATGGCAGGCGCAAAGACATTTTCCGTGAACCCAGAATACTATTACTGAAGTGAATTGCGCTGAGTCAGCAGGAACGACTTGATGATGGGCTCCCTACATGAAACAAGCGTAAACCTTGAGCCTGACCCCAAAATAGTAGTTTCCATTTTCTTTTCCATGATCCCAATATATCCCCAATATAATCCCTATATCCCCCCCCCACCCCGGCTATGCATGCCCCAGCTCAGGAAGCCCTCCTAAGAGAAAGTCAGGCATGGGAACCATATATGAGCCTTCAAATATATTCCTAAGACGGAGCTTTGGGCTGAACCAATCGATTCTGTTGCAGCATTAAGCGCATCCTGCGCGCACAGTCTTCGACATGTGCTGCCCAATATCTAAGCATAGGTTGCCCCAAGGAATATCTGTGATTGGCAACGCTGTGTGGTTAGTATCAGGAGGCAAGTGACTACTTTGAGTTATTTGCAGGGTGTTGCCTGCATGAATACCCCTAAATATCTCTAAGCCTCCAACCCTAGCTCTTGAATCTGAAACTCATTCTACACCCTAACGCCTTATAGTCCCCCTTAAGTAGATAGAATATGGCTTTGGGTATATTATAATAAGATCCCCATATACCCCCTATTCTATCTGCTTTTAGAAGGGGGACTATAGCCCTAAACTTTGTTCAGTGCACGTCCCGGCCAGGAGCCTTCAAGTAGAAACCTTAAAGCGCTGAAGTCTTGCCGGAGTTTCCAAAACAGCCCCTACTTTTGCAAGCCCCCAGATATGCAAGCAGTCCTGAATCATACGTTATAGCTGAAGGCTTTTGTGGGTCGTGCTACTTTGGCCTCTGCACTTTCCAAGCCGCAGCCATTTGGCAGTGGAAGGGGAACACCCTGCGGAAATGATGCTGAGAATCCCAGCCATCAAACATAACGGTTGCAGCTCCATCCATACCCGTACCACATGAGAGTTTCCATCTAGTTCATCGAGTTCTTGCAAGGAGCCTTTGTCATCTTACTGTACAGAACGAAAGTTTGACATGAAGGCAAGGCTACAATGCATGCGGTGTGCAGCAAGCTGAACAGAAAAGCAGTCGATGCTTAACATGGCAGCAGCTGACGTTCATAACATTTAGCTGCAGTCAGATACCGTGACGGTCTACTTCTGACGCGTCCTGAACTCACAACTCCTCAACCCGACATCCTAAACGTTCACCCGCTCATTCCTAAACCCACCAAATCCACAATCCCAAAACCTAACCCCCTGTCTGAACCCCAGAGTCATAATCCTTACACTGTACACCCCAATCCCTGGACCCATAACACCCAAACCCCCAAAGCCGTAATCCCCTAAACCCCAACCCTTTTACCTAAACTTTAAACCCCAAACCTACCTCAAAACCCTAAACCCTAAGCACTAAACCCTAAACGCTTTTTGAATGTTTCAGCCTCGTTCCAGCCAGCCATGGCTCGCTATGTCTGGATTTTGAAGGCAAGCTTTGGGGTTTAGGTCTTAGGACTTAGGGATTAGGGGTTTAGGGTCAAGGGTGTAGGGGTTAAGAGGTGCAGGGTTTAGAGTTTAGGGTTTGGGATATTGTGTTTGTAGGTTGTGGGCTTAGTGTTTCGGAGTGGAGGTATACGTGTTGGAGTTTGATATTTGCGGCTAACATAGAGCTGAAGGGTGTGAAGTTGAGGGGTAGACTGTGGGCAACTTGGGGTTGAGCCCTACTACTGTTGTTATTGTTCATACTATTCTTTATTATTAAGTTATACTCTTTTCTATCAGGGTGCGTGTTAGATGTGCTTTGGGTCGACGAGGCGGACCGGCTTCGGGCTTAGGATGTAGAGTTTGAAATTTGTGGGTTCGATCCTGAACCCTAAACCCGCTCTTCCTAGAGCTCGTTAATGAGATTGTGAGCGAGTTTAGGTGCGGTAGGGTTACGCAGCATTGGAAGGCATCTGCGCAGATTTGCCCCAGTGTGAAGAGATGGTGCCCTAATTTGTCCTCCAACTGTAGCACGGTCGTCGCAGTAGTCTCCCATGTTTTGTTGGTAATCCGGAGGCGCAAGGTTTTTGTGTTACCTGTTCTCTTCAGACACTAGAAGGGAGTTTTCATGAATAGGGGATGCCAATTTGCATTGATAACGGGGGCCCCCCCTCCGTGCATCTTTACCTCATCAGCCAAGTTTAAAGGTTTATGGTATTATCTTTGTAATCCCTTCCCTCAAATAGTAAAACCCCTCCTGAGATTGAACAATACATTCAGGGTCTTAAAAATCCCAAACACTACCTTACCAAGCGGAGGACTACTTTTAAACAGGACCATCTGATAATGAATGGACGGGTGTACTTTAATTCAAACAAATTAGATAAATTCAACTAAGAAAACTAGTTTGATAGAGTAGATTCTTCAATTAGATATATTGAATAATCAGTTCACTATGCAGTTTCCATGAAATTGAAAGGATTCTGAAGGCAGCCCTATCTGTTTCTTTCAAGAATCCCCACCCCCCATATTAAAAACAAAATGAGGGCCCGGATTTATCAGAGGGGTTGTTCGTTTGATATTGGGGGGAATGGAATAGACTTTAGAGCCCGATGTAGGCATTACTCATTGACTTTTAGCTGCCCCAGTCTACGATGACATTTCTGCCGCTTTGTAGAGGAGACTTCAACACATTTGGAGATCACCGTATATCAATTCGCATATTTTGTGGTCCCTACATGTTCCAAAACAAAAAAGGGAGTTGTGTACTTTCAGGTGAGTTTCAAACAAGCTCAACCGCCGAAGCCCGGAGCTTTGACAATGAACAATGAATGGCCCTCAACGATTCCCAACGCAGTCCCCAGAGACCTAAACAATTAATGCGGCAGGTGTTTGGAATCGTTCTTCTTGTCCCGTTGATCGCGAACCTGGCGACGGTGTTGGTTGCAGTCGCCAACGGTTCCACTAGTTGGCAGCCGGGATGTGAACCTACATAGGGTCCATATATGTATTTTTCAAATGTAAAGATCATTTTCAGAATTTCAGGGGGTCCATTCAACAGTGTGACTGTCATTCGGGCGATAAGCCAAATGAGCCTGTCTCAGACGACTATCTGTGAGCGGGATGAATAGGCTTGCAGTTTACGACGGCTGCAGACGGGTGACTTTACCTGCACTGCAGAGGGTGATGTCGGTGATGTTGCCCTTGTTGTTTATCATCTACTGGCTCCGCAGAGCTTCAAGCAAAGGCCCTGAAAAAACCTTTGCACTGCGTGTCACGGTTGAGGGGTTTGCCCTACAGCCCAAGACCCTTTAAACCTCATCCTGCTGGCTTGACCAGCCAAGGGCGCTCCTCGTCGTCCATGCCATCCTAGTCATCGTGGCGCGACGTGTTTGGAGTTTCTTTGTGTGGTGTATACACCGGGACGTTTACCGGAAGTCTTTGGTGTGTTGGTGTAAGGTGTTTCCTTTCAACCGTAAGTGCGCAGAATAATCATGATGCAGCCAGGAACGCATTCGTGAGCCTCAACCCGGGGATCCCTACTTATGATCCTTGGATTTAGGTGTTAGGGTAGCTCTAATCCCTGGATAAGCCCCCCAAAATGCAGGAAAGCATGAGAATCGGACTAGCCCAGTTGATGGCGATGCACCTTAGGGTTTCGGATTTAGTATGGTTTTTGGGCTAGGATGCAGGCTCGAGTCTTAATCTGAAACCTTTATGAGACCTAGATTGAGCCTTACACCTGAACTCCAGTAGGTCACCAACCTAAGCCATAAACCCCGAAACCCTAAGCCCTAAATCCTAACCCCCTAAACTCTAAACCCCTAAACCCTAAACCCAACGGCAAAGCCCAGATGATGACGATGACCGCGGTGGTGCGATGCCTTTTGCTGCGCAGCACACAGCAGCAACGCACGGAAGAGCAGGCCCTGGTGTCAGGGAGAGGTTTGGGGATAAAGGTTTATAGGGCTAGGCTTGGGTTAAGGTCTTAGGGATTAGGGTTTAGAGCCTTCGGGAACAGGGCTTAGAGTTGAAGGTTCAGGGTTTATGGAGGGCGGCCTTTTCGTGAAAGCTACCAAATAACTAATCTAACGAATCGTAGTAGCATGCTCTTGAGATTAATTTCAGACCGCATCTCGCCATAGGTGTGCCACACTTCCCTAAAGAAATGCTTGCAGCAACTTAGATGCCGTCCTTTGCCCGCCCCACCATCTTAGCTTCGGGCCTGCTCGCTGTATAGCTGAGGTCATGACCATTTCAGAAATGTCAACATGAGTGACTGAAGTGGTAGAACACTCAGCCCAACCTAAACCCAAAGGGTTTAAGGTCTTGGTCTCAGGCACCCTTCCCCAAACTAACGTGGAGCCAGGTCTAGGTGCTTCTTCAGAGGGCATCAGTGTAAGGAGGAGCGTTTTCAGGTTCCATGTCACTTTGAGGGATGATGAGCACTAAGCAGTGAACCCTCAACAGTAATGAAGTTTAAAACCTTATGCATTAATCCCTGAACCCGGATCCCCAAATACTATACTCTTGAAGCCAAGGACTCCCAAGAAGGACTCCTAATTTATGAAAAGGCTATACCTTAATCCAGAATCCCTAAACCATATAGAATCCCTACGTCCCTGCGAGGGGACCCTAATTTATGGAAACCCTAAACCTTAAACCCTGAACCCCCTTGTGACATTGGATCTCATAGTGCACTTCTCAGGATGATTTTGTTGAAGCCGAGAAGGTCTGCCCAGCCCCCAAAGTAGGTTTAGGGTTTAGGGTTAGGGTTCAGGGATTAGGATGTAGGGCAAAACAAATGTCCCAATTCCGAAACATAGCCAAAAGATCAAAAATGCAACTATTCGACATACCTTCGGGGCTTGAGCTGACAGAGGTTTCAGCTTTTTTTGTTGACCTCCCTTGTTAAAACCCTTAAGCTGCACAATTCTAAGCACAAAAGCCTAAACAGCCTAAGCCCGTGTACTACTTGGGCTGAATGGAGGGACAGGCCTTCATATTAACCCGTCGCGGACTGAAGGTTCACCTGGCATGTGATTTTGAGCAACGACACTCCCCAAAGAAGCACGGAAGCCCGTGTAGTCCCCGTGTAAAAGAAAAGGGCAGTAGACTTTTTAGGGCCCTTTTGGGCTTCCATGTTAATTGTAGGGAGGGTAGGTTAGCATTTGGATACACGGAAGGTTGGTGGTGCTCCTACGAAAGCCCAGGCAATGACAATAAGCCACTTGAAGGGTCAGGGGAACTTAGTAAGAATGAAAAGAGAACGGAACATGTGTTGATATTTAAGGTTTAGAACCAACCCTGGCATCCTACATGCGAGCTGGGGCAAACCTTTTACCCAAAACTATTGGAGACCCATAGCCTTAATTCTTTAAATCCAAAACGGTCATCATTGTTGTTACATAGCTGTAGGGTTATTTCTCGGGGCTGCTTTATTGGAGATTCTCATTTTTCGTTGAAAGGTTCCCTATCATGGCCTGATCGTCCCTTATCATCCAGATGGTCTTGCAGGGGACCTTATTTCAGGATCCCCCGATGGGAATACACAACCAGCTAGATTACCCTGTCATACCGAAGCTCACCGGTGCTTCCAGAACAGTGGGGGAGTGAATGTGACGCCCTAATTAATCCTCGACCCTATGCCCTGAACGTAAAAGTATCCACTCCCCACTCTCCCTCAAGCGGAAACTCGCAGAGCTTGAGCCAGGTTGCTAACAGTCCTCCTGTTGGCGGAAGTAATTCCATGACCAGCCACCGCCAAAAGAAGCGAAAGGACCTCCGGAAGCTTCGGATTCAGGGTATGAGGGACTTGAGTGTCGGAGGCTTCAATTTAGAGTTTGGGGTGTCGGCTCCAATGCATGCGAATCCCCTGCTAGGACCTTACAATAGGGTCCCTATGTCGGGAAAATTTGGTATCAAGGGAAGAGCAAGTTGGATTCTGAATGGAAGCACATGCGTCGAGACAGGAATCCCTGTACTAAGAAGCCCCAGCATGGTCCGTGCAAAAGAATCCATATCCGAAAAGCTAGCTAAACTCCTTTACATCATCAAGAGAGGCCTGCTGGCTTAAGAGTTGATGCCCTAGCTGGCAGCAGCTCGCATCTTTCTTTCAGGTCTTGCACACTTTTCTGGGCCTTGTCATAGCCGCGATCCCACGACTTTGGTGTATGCAGGTGAGTGAATTTGGCGACATCTGGGCTTTGAATGCATAGTGCACAACAAAAAGGTCAATTGCTTACTTGGGTGGAGGAATTTTGGAATGGAACCAAGGATGGCAAACGTAACGAACATGCGCTGCTGTTGGTTTGTTGGGCATTCTTGTCCCCTACGTTATCCAGCTGAAGTCTATGTCCATGTTCTTGCGCACTGTCTTCATGCTGCAGCTCTTGAAGCATGATAGCTACAAGCACAATTACCACTAAGTCCTTCGATGGGACATGCAAGGTGCGGGCAGGCGTCGAACCATGATCTCTCCAAAGCCTTATAAGTTCAAAGTTGGTTCCCTGTAGCAAGTTGTCCTGGCACGCTGTTTGGCCTTTACACATCTTAAGTTCATTCGCAAGCCGAGCCGGGCATGAACACGCAGCACTTAGCACCCAGACCTCCAAGGAGCCCCTACCATAATTCCTTAATTGCTCCTGGGTCTAGGACTTCATACCGCCATGTTGCCTTGAGGATTGGCTCTTTCGGCGCCCGCAACTCCACCCACCTCCCCCCCCCAAAGGTGCTCCCGATATAAATCGGGGACAGATGCGTTTTTTTGTTTTTTAATCTGCTTCTTCCTCTGTGAAGGTCCTGTTAAGACGTTTTATTTTTAGGTGTCCTTATAAGGCTCGTGAAGCCGCAGACCCCACGTACAGTCTGGATCTCGGCTGGGGCTTTGCACGTAATAAAGTTCGACGTCCAAATATCGGTATGTCTGGGACCTTTCTTAAGGCATGACAGAAGGCATTAGGTCAATCCCACCTACAGTAATAGATCTTCAATATGGATCGGATAGGGGTTTAAAATGCCTAGAATAGTCCCTGTTGATACTATGTACTGGGTGGGTGGTTGACTCAGAGAAGGCATTGTATAGGGGTACCCTTAGCTTTCGACGGAGGACTGCGTCTGCGTCCTGGCAACATGCGACTTTGGTGAGGCGGGAGTTTCCGAAATCATCCCTACGCATCCCACAGGCCTAACAGTCTAGACCCTAACCCCCCGAAAACAAAGCTGAAGCCTAGCCCGCAAACTCAAACCCCTAAAGGCCTAAGCCCTACATCCTGGCGTGCGGGGTGCGGCCAAGGTTGCATCACGCAGTCTCATGTTCCGCCAGGCCGGGCTTGGGGCCCAACACAGCCACTTTCGAGGGTTTAGGGTTTAGTTTAGGGTTCAACCTAAGAGTCCAGGCTCCCAATCATTGGGTACTTAGGATTTGGGTAACAGCAATTGTAGTACAGGCCTTGGGTAGGGGCAGAAAGACTTAGGGTTTAGGATTCGGCTTCACGGTCTAGGGCTCAGGGTAGGGACCTATACTGTACATAATCAAAACAATGGAGAATCAGAGGGACAAGAACCGGGAACGCGAAACGGAGCCATTTTCACTGCAGGGATTGATGTGGACATTGTGGAGGTAGGGACTTAAAGGCAGTAGTGTTGGGCTATACTGTACTACATATGGCATAAAGAATTAAGGCTGAGCGTCTGCTTTTCTTCATACATGGGGAGTGCTTCCCAAAATCAGAAATACTTTTTGGGATCCCTGTAATAAGAGCAGTAGTATATTGGGGTACCCCCTGAACCATGAACCCCAAACCCCAAGTGAAGTCTGATCGTTGCAGCTGATTGTTGCGGGTTTTCGGGGCTCCTTCATGGAGACGCTCTGAAGCCTCCTGACACCCCAAGGGTCTTAGGGTTTAGGGGACTCAAGCCATTAGTCCCGGACCCTGAACTAAGTGGTGGGATCTCACAATGGTGACATGCAGGACACATATATGTATATACAGATATACATATATACACGTATACATATATACATATGTACATATCACCGTAAAGGTTACATAGAAATTACTTGGAGAACCTTTCCAATGGCTTTTCAGACCAGGTGGCTCTGGAAGTGGACAAGCGCACCTTGCTGATAATGTTGTGTCGGTCGTTAGGGTTTAGGGGTTTAGGAGTTTCGGGTTTAAAGTTGTTTCGGGCTTCGGGCGTTGGATTTACAGGCCTCAGGATCTATGGTTCAAGGGTTATGGTGTATGACCGGATGGGGCCGATAAAACTTGAAACGGGTTGACTTATTCAGGGTTAAGGGCCCAATGTAGAAGCGCGAATAACTACTACGTATTTGGAGCGTATGTAAGAACTCATACCATGTTAACGCGCCTTTTAAACCTAAACCCTAAACCCTTCGAATTGGGGTATCCGTTTCGCAGCGCGGTACTTTTGATGAGTTGTACTTGGAGGGTTTTTATGGTGGCGTTAGAAGGTTGATAGCCCCTATAACCCAGATAGTAACAACAGTTGTCCCCATTCTCCCCCTATTTACCGAGTCCTCCTGACCCTCCAAGTATGAGTCCTTGAGGCATGATGGCGCCAGCTTGCCTAGCCTTCACCGTGCGTTTAGGGTTGCCCAAAAACAGGGATGCCCATGTAACGTGGAGGAAGCGTGATTGAAATGTATGCTGTTTGAGTTGTGGTGGCCACTTGTCAAGCACGCACAGCTTCCCTACCCACATAACTTCTCTTCTGCAATCTTGAGAGAAGCCTCTTGGACTTGTTCCCCTACCGGCAACCAGTTTGCTTCCTCTCCAAGGCACCTGCAGGCAGGGCTCCAGGTTCAGGTGCTTGTTCCAACTACGTAACTCATGGTTCTCTTTGGAGTACCCTGAACATCGGGTGTCGCGTTTAACATGCAACCCAAAGAGTGACCATAATTTTGAGAGCCGCCATTCTTAGACTCAGCTGACAACACGATCCTTTGCGTACTTGTGACCTTTGTTCTCAACTTCAGCCCCGTTTCCCATTCCCAACCGAGATCCTACACGAGTTCAGACATGAATGAAGGACGAGCAGCACTGTTCAAAAAACAAGTCCTGCATGGCCTTTGTCTACTGAAAGATTGGAATTCCCGTGGTATCATGCAGTAAGGGTCATGCAGGATTTTCAGTATCCACCATAGGGAGGGGCTGGTCCACATGGGCTGAAAAGTTATCATCCCTGGGCTCGAAATCATAGAGCCTAGACCCTAAACCCGAGACCCTACGCCCTAAACCCTCAACCGACTAGAATACCTACGTTGGCCCAGGCAGGATTCGCTGGGAGTCTTCTGCCCCTCTTCACAAGATGCAGGCGCATTTGTACCATTGCATTTTTCACAAAGCTTGGGCGTTTGAGTCCAGGATGTAAGTTAATACTTCAAAATACAGTCCTGAATAGCGTTCAATTGAAAAGACTGGCATACTCCCCTTGAATCTGTTTCGTATCCATGGGGCCGGATCAATCAATATGGTAGTTTCCCAAAATAAGGGGGACCCCAATATAGACCCCAAATTACTTTTGTCCTTATTATAGGGACCCCCAAAAGGGGTACCCCTAATTTTGGGAATGCCCCATATGTAAGTGCTCATCACTTCCTACCAACAGCACGAAGAAGACAACGGCTTTGCCATGCCTCAAGCACACAGCTGCTGCTGCTGGGTTATATTGGGGTTCTTGCGATAATGGAAAAGAAAATGGAAACTACTATTTAGGGTTTAGGGTTTGGGGGTTTACTGCTGCTGCTGCTGCTTGTGCAACTGCGGCTGCTACTGCAGCTCCTCATCCTTCTCCTGCACTTGCTAATGTTGCCAGCACCACCGCTAGCACCAGCAGCAGCAATTATCCAGTTGTGAATTTCATACCACTCCAATTTCATACCATTCCTGCTGCTGCAGCAGATAAGAACAATTTCCGAAGCAAATTGACACCCTCTACCCTGATTTAGAAACCCCATGCTACTTCCCCAAGTCCTTCGAATCCAGAACCTGAAGCGGCCAAGTCGCACAAACTCCGCAACCTTAAGCACTGTGAAGCTGGGGAGGTAGAGGCAATGTCCCAACAGACTTGCCTTTGCTGTTTGGAAGACTTCGCGAATGACAGCCAGGCTGAAGTCATGAAATTGGTGTTTAAGGCTCAGAGTGTCATTGGGATAGGGAGACAGTGGAGTTGGGAGTTTGCCATTGAAGGATTTAGGTGTTGTGCTTGAGGGCGTCGTTCAGTAATTCTCGGTTCTGAGATTAGAAATCCCCTCCTCCTAGTAGTCCATCTGCACACCCAGAAATAACAAATACCCAAGAATAGAGTACCAGTACATATTGAGGGGAGTTTTGTTTATTGGGTAATGCGACCACTTGATTAATTTGGGGGGAACCCCCCCCCCCGCCAGAATAAGGAATGAGCGGCGCCAGATTAAAAGAATGATTGGGACTCTTGGAACTCAATTTAAAAGCATAGGAATGCATTCCTGCGTCATTGGGGCTCTTGGACCTCTACTAATTAAAAATGAATAGGAATGTATTGAGTATCTCTATTATCAGGACAGGTTCACCGAATTTTTCTTTAAATCTGGTCCCTTTCCCATACGAAAAGCCACCTACTTGTAGCTAGTGTCTGGAGCCTAATTCTATCAACGAAATTTCTTTAGATATGGTCCCTTTTCTTGTTCTAGTGCTCGGATTAGGGGGGACTAGGCAAAGCTGATTATGAAATGGCCAATACTCCTTAAACGCAAGATAAGATGGTGGATTCGACAAACAAATATGATAATAATTTCTATCTTCTGTTCCATCATCTCTATATAACCCCTATATGGTGCTGGGGAGCTCGGAGACAGGCTGGCATGCCCCCAGGTGATCCCAGGTGAGAAGTGCTTGTAATGACGGATTACGGTTCCAAAGCGTTGCTCTTTCCATATATCAGGGGGACAAAAGGGCTATATAGGCTCTACATACGGTTTAGGGTTTAAGGTTTCCGTAGTTGGGGGTCCCTTTTTGTGCTCCGTATAGTAAGGACTCTAGTATTTGGGATGCATATCGGGGTGCCCCAATTTCTGGAACCTACCAGGCTTTACCCACAACCTGTACTAGGGTGTTAAAACTATCCAAGTTTTAGTTAAGTACCCAATAGTGGGGTACGTGGATCCTTAAAGTGAGGGATTTCTTGGTATAGTCCCCCTAAACCATAAACCTTTAACCCCTAGGGGGACCCTTAAAACTACAACTTCGTCGCGGTGTTCCCCTAAATTCATGAGAATGCGAGCTACGGATCGGGAATATCTCTCCTTGGCTACATTTTTCCTTGGGCAGCTGAACACCCTTTCGGAGGGGTAAGGAGGGGGTCACCCTTCCCTCCCCAAAGATACACCCTAAAGCCTGAACCCTTAACCTGGAATTTTGCGGGTCATTAAGCCAACCTTGAAAAAGGAAGCAAGAGTTTTGACAGGCTCCAGGCATCGTTCTACACTCCAGACCCTAAACCGTAAAGGCAAAGATTACCACATCTCTGCACCCAAGCTGTGCCAGGTAGCCGTGCTATTGTGCTTTGGCGTTGCATTGGAACATGTTTCTTATAATTGCGCTAAAGCCTAAACCCTAACCCCCCCCATGCAACCCTAACCTTGCCCTTACTGGTAGCCTTAACTTAGGCTGAATGAGGGAGAGCGTTCGTGAAGGCGGCTAGGGGCGTAGAGAAGCCCCAAGGGGACCTCATACGGTGGATGCAGGAAATCTCGCACCGACTAGGATTTCCAATACGGTGTAATTGCGCTGTATGACTCCGCATAATGTGGCCATACAGTAGATCTCAGGGAGAGTCTGAGGGAAGGTCTTTTGGAGTCCACAGTTTGGAATCGAAGTACGCTGTATTCCTTCAGGCCTTCTTATCGTGCTCCTGGTTTGGATGTTCGTTGTTGTGCAGCAAGTAGAAACCTCAAGAAAGAACAACGTCATCCCCTTATTGACCTTATATAGCTCCAGTATATGATGCATCAGCAACCTAGTGTAATGGAACAGGCCCGACATGAATGTTTTGGCATTTGGTTTGTTATGTGTATGCTCAAAGTTGAGGGTCGTCCTTTTTCTCTACGCTCGAATCCAGACTGGTAGAAGGGTTCCTGGCGAAGCCCCAAAGTCCCAAACGTCAAAGCTCTGCAACTGAAACTGCCAGCTTAGTCCCTACTCGCTACACCCTAAACTCCAAGACTTAAGACCTCTGTCTGCGAAGTTGCAGCATGGGAAAGAACATGATTTTATGTGATGTTTCCCTCTTCCTGCCCAGGCCCCCTAAAAGGCTCCAAACATGGACCCCCCCCCCCCCCCCCCCAAAAAAAATGGCTCCATTACCACAGTGAGGAACCTAGGGGACTGTTCATGGAGTCCATTCTTTCGATCCTGTAGGATCCTGTAGGGGATCGTCTGGATGGGTCCTTGGGATAGGGAACACACCGGCTTCTGCGTGCCAGATTTACCGCACAAACCAAGGTAGGTGGCAACTTGGGATAAGGATTCAGTCCCCCTTTCTAGAGTTAAGGGTTTAGAGTTTAAGGTATAGGGTTTAGAGTTTAGTGTTTCGGGTTTAAAAGGAAACCAATTTGATTTTGTAGGCTTGGAAGCTCCCTGCATCCTAAGCCCACCATCCAGCAAGGTGTGGGCATACCTTTCACGAGCCGTGCATTGCTCGATGGTTCCTGTCCTCGTCAGAGCGGTCCAGCTCATGCCCCGCCTGTCGCAGGAGGCGGGCTTGAGATGGGTTGCCCTGAATTCATATAGGGATAGTATGGGGGTTGTATAGGTTATGGGGGGGTGTCAATAGGGTTCTGGAGGAAGTTTGGGGGAATGCAAAAAGGAAAACTGGAAGCCAGGTCCAGGTTTCCGGAGATATTGTCCGAGTCCCTTCATGTACTTCTGTCTCGTGATGTTTTGGGTCTTCGATGGGCGTAATTAAGATTTGGGTTTACAAGTTGTAGAAGCAGTAAATCCTCGGTCTTCCCAGCTTGTCTTTACGAGCACAGAGACTGAAGAGCTTAACCGGAGGGATTGTAATCTTTACTGTGCATGGGCGACGACTCCTTAACAACTGGCGACGGTGTTCATCATATTGGCAACTGTAGGAATACTCTTCTTCGCGCTTCATCGTAGTATGATAGTAGTAGCAAACGGCGGTGCAGTGGAGTAGCAGAAGCTGAAGCAGTCCCATAGGAGTAGTGGTAGTGGTGGTGGTAGTAGCCGTAGTAGCAGCAGGAGGAGGAGGAGCAGCAGCAGGTAGTAGCCAGCAGTAGGAGAAGAAGAGCAAAGATGAAGAGTGGAATTTACATTATACTAAATTACGATGGGTCTTGATACCACAAAATGCATGCGAACAAGAAACCCTGCGCTTAGCACTTGCTCCTGCAAGACATTGAACTATCATATGGTACTACCATCAGTGCTGGCGCCTGAAGACTGTGGTGTTTGCCTCCGTGGAGGGTCAGGGTGATTTGGCAAGTGGGTTAATAAGGGGAATGCTTATTGCTATATGGGTTATAGAGGTTCTTAACCTACTTACTGAGTCCGCCTGACCCTTCAAGTAGGCGTGAGAGCTCTGATCTTCAGTGATTTGCGCCTGGCGTCGAGGTGTCAGACATTCAAGATTTCCAGGTCTTAAGTCTTAAGCGTCGGGGCCAGGACCCTGAACCCTAACCTTTGTTATCTTTGGCTCCAGGGCTTTTTGAGATGCCAAGTTTTCACCCGGTGTGATTTGTTGTTCCCGGGTTTAGGGCTTCTTGATTTTCATGGGTAGAGGACCTGATCTTGTCCAAGCTGTAACCCCAAAGCAGACGAATCTCCAGAACTTTAAACTGAAAGCCCGTGTAGCCGCGAGGTCCGTTTGGCCTGCAGGGCCTGCCCATGTACCTATGTCCCTCTGTTGAGGGCCTTTGCTTGAGTTCCAGCCTTGCCAAGCACTGGCCTGCTCTACTGTTCCGGTTGTTCCGGCCTGAGCCAAATCCCTAACAGTCCGGATACCCAATCACTGGGTACTTCGGATTTGGGGAAGAGTACTGGTAGTACAGATTTGGGGAAGTATATTGTTACTGGACAATTGGACAACTCAGGCGGTTCCATCACATGTTACAACCCTACTAATTCTTTGCCAAGAAGATGGGAAAGGACACTGTGGCCGAAGCTTTTTGAATTGGGATTTCTGCTACAAATTCGCGGACCACTGTACAGTAACTCTGTTACTGTCACCGCTGTGACGGAGGGAGTTTCTCAAAATTCAAGTCGTGTTTCCTAACATTGTGAACAGTAAGCCCTGACAACCATTCCAGAATAGGGGAACCTGGGGCTTGAATTGACAAAATCCAATTTTGGTCCTAAGCCTCTGTGGCTTTAAGCCCTCGGTCCTTGGCGTATGGAACAAGGTGCCCAGGAGGACCCTAGCAGCTTCAAAAGCGCTGGGTGCCGTTATAAGATTTAGAGGTGTTTCTCTATAGTTCTGTGAACTGTTTTGGGGCTTTACAGGATATATGTAATAGAGACGCGGAAGTCTTGCTTGTAAGGATTTGTGAGGATTGCGTATTTAGGGTCTCCGGCACAAATATGAGAGTCTAATGCAGAGAAACGCCTACGTCATGTAGCGTTCCCGACCATGTTCCAACATGCGTTCAGAACTCGTTTAACAAAAGCGACTGGGGTTGAGCGCCTGCACTTGAAGAAGAATCGGCCGACGTATCAGGGTGTTGAGATACATTCATGCATACATGCAGATATACCTACATACATACATACATACATACATCCATGCATGCATACATACATACCTACGTACTCATCTACAAATGTGCCGTGTACCATCGACGGTCCTTATGTAGCCTGTTCTTAAGACCGCAGGATAGCGTTAAGGGGCTTATCTAGAGCTTCGGGACCAAGAAATACAAGCACTCAAACACAGCCCTCTTTAAACACTAAATAATAAATGAATAAACCCTAAACTAAAAGCTCTTAGTCTTCAGACAATGTGCTAAAGGTGCTCACGAGGCTGGCTTTCGGGCTTAGTGTTGCGCGTTGCTGAATCCGCTACACAGCTTCCGGTTGAAGACCGCCACAGAAGCCTATACCTACAGATAGCCTACACGGGTCAATGGTTTAGCGTTTGCGGAGCTAATTGCATAATTACGCACCTGCACGTCCCAACCCAAACCTCTAGCCAGGTAGAACAAACAGGGAAAAGCGGCGTGAATTTATCCGGTTTGCAAGCCCCAGTTTTCCGACTTTGGCTGTAAGCCGAGCTCTTCACATCCCAACACCACCCTTTGTTTATGTAGTTCAGCCTTTGCCCCAATTTTGCAAGCCTCACGGCTCAAGAAAGCCCTTGAGGACACGAGGCAAGCAACCCTAAACCCTGAACCTAGCAGGAGGGATTGAGGTTCTGCTTTGCAGACTTGGAGGGTCAATAGTAACCCCAGAAATCCTCTTTTAACCTGCCACTTACGAAGTCCCTGTCACCCAAATCCCAAAGCCCTAAATACTCTAGTGCTTCCCGTTTTGCTTTCCATTATTTGCTAAGTCCCCCATAAGACCCCCTAAGTAGGGCCCTACCAAGCAGAGCTTCCCATGTAATAGTGTTTGTAGTACAGGTTTTGGGTCAGGGACACCTAGGGGTCGTGGAGGGTTGACGGCATAGTGGTAGATGGCCAGAATGGAGCGAAATTCTCAGAGGCTTTAAAACAACCACTTGACAGGGACTGGGTTAGGGTTCAGGGTCTGGGGTCCAACGTTCCATCTAAAACCGTTTTAGTACCATTGAATCCCAGCCTGTCTCCTGGGGTATATGCAACAACATAACACACACATACAAGCGCATCAGCGTGATACTGCAAAGTCGAGGAGGCAAGAGAAGGGGACCAGAATTCACAGGCATATACACTCAGCACAATCTCCCTGAACCCTAGACTTAAATACGCTGAGGCAGGTGCCTCTTTAGCAGTCAGCTGTGGCACAGCAGTGGGTGAACGGATTTGACAGAGTTGGGGTAGGAAGCAGGCACGGAGTGATGTAGGCAAGGAGGGAGGAAACCCTCAATCTAGGGACTTAATAGGGACCCTTAATCCCATTGCCATATATAACCCTTATACAGTCATTATATAACACCTATATCCCTAGGTAGTCCCCATATTGGTCCCTCCTAAAGGCCTTAGACTTAAAGGGTGTCCCGCCTTGCTGTGAAATTCTATGGGCTGCGAGTCGTTACATTACCTCAGTGTGAGGCCAGGTAAGAGCATTGATGAATTCAGTTCCTGGGGTTAGTCCAAAGGTCTTGTGGAGAAAAATACGGTTCTCGTAGGGCTATGAGGGCAGATCTGGGAAAAACATTTTCCACAATTGACATTTTGGGAACATGGATTTGGATCAACTACCACTTACAGCTTGGCTTTCTGAGCACTATCTCCTAGAGGGTTCAGGGTTTACGGCTTAATGTTGAGGCTTTAGCAGGGTTGCTCAGAAGGTTTCCCAACAGCATTTTCGAGGATATGCCTGCAGGGTATATCACGCCTACAGTCCTGTTTCCACACGGTATGCGTGGAACAATCTAACACCTGAATCCTAATCAAACCCTAAACCCGAAGCACTTAAACCCTAAATCCTAGACCACACTTTGCAAGTGCAATAACCTGCTTGAGAGGAGTGGGGCATTGCCAAGGCCTATGCTAGCTTCGAGGCTACAAGCTTGCTGTCGGCTTCGGTTTAGTCATGCGGTTTAGGGTTTCGGAGTCCCACTTAAGTAGATAGAATATGGCTCCGGGTATATTATAATAAGATCCCCATACACCCCATATTCTATCTACTGAAGGGGGGCTATATCCACAAGAATGGAAAATCAAATGGAAAAAAAACGGAGGATGAGATGGAAACGGGTGTTATGAAGGGTTTTGCTGACTAGTAAGCGGCTTAAGTTAACACAGCCCCTAGACGTAGAACCCTATTGTACTTATAGGTGTAGGTATAGAGGCTGGGGTATCTCAAGTCCCCTTGTTATTTGGGCTTTGGGAGGTCCAAGGGTCCGGGCCTTGGGACTCAGGATTGGCCGTCCAATTAATTAATGAGTATTCTAAAATTTTGCCATCCATATTGGGGTACCCCCATTTTCGGGAAACACCATTTAAGGTTACCTAGGGTCTATCGGTTTCAGGGTCCGACTTTTGGGGGTTCAGCTTTTTAGGCGATTAGCATTCCGGGAAACCACCCTTCTACATGTGCCTTCTTTACTACGTGATGGCCAGAGAAAGACTTAAGGATGCAGACACAGCCCTGTGGACACCTTTGATGACGGAAGGTAATCTTCATAGCGGCCCTTTCAGCATTGCAGGTTTTATTGTGGGGCATGGAGGACTCGCTTACATGAAATGGGACTCCGGATGCTTGCCTGTAGTGAGAAACATTCATACGTTCTCCTAACCCCCACCGCCCTATACTACATCCCTTCAAGACTTCCCCCGAATTCACCCTGATTACGCCTCATTAAGCAAGAACCTTGAAGGAACTAGTATGAGGGGGGGTAGGGAAACTCATGAGCCATTGTTCTGAATGCCTTTGTCACACTGCAGTTCAGGCACTGAGGTCATAGGAGGCTTAACAGGTTGTACTCATGAATGAGCCATTTGCATTCTCGAAGAACTCCTTGGCCTCTTGGAGCTTCACAATAGGAGAAGTCCATGCTGATGTTGAGGCACAGGTCTAAGTGTTTCCCAAGTATGCCCTTCAGCACCTCGAGCCCAGGTGAAAAGCACCCACGCTTCCTGAAGAGCTCAGGCATGTTCATGATCTCTGAATCCAAGCCCCTTTTGAAGCCAGCTCAATACTTCAAAGCCTGAAACCATACCCCCTACATCCTGCATGTTAAATTCACACCTTGGGCCTAGAACCCGAACGCCCGCACCCTGAATCCCATATGCTCCGGTATATTCCTATATATCCCTTTCCCTATCTCTCCCTATATGCCCCTCTAGGTCCCTATCATTATACACATATATATATATACATGTATTCTTCTTTATTCCGACTGAATGCCAATCACCCTCAACACTAAACCCTTAACCCTAAACTGGGAGAGTTGGAGAGGAGCTCCTAGCCGACCCCACAGTTGATGCAGTGACCTGGCTTGCGCGGACTACAGGGTTTAGAGTATTGCAGAGCGTTCTACACGCTTTTACAGCGCCTTATAGGATTTTTTGGCTCTATGAGGTTTAGAGTGTAGGGCGGCTACAAGACGCAGAATGCAGAGGCATTGGAGATTTAAAGCTGCGCGAGTTCTTGAGGAAGGAAGAAATGCAAATTGAGATGTGGTGTTGAGGTTGCAGGCTCTTGTGCGTGAGGGTAAGCTGTGCAGACACATTTACGGGTTTAATGCAAGTATCCGGCCGTAAAGTCACGGTTCTACACAGGGGTGGAAGATACAGATTTCAGGCTTACATTGGGGTTTAGGGTTTAGGGCCCCAACCGTGAGGTTCTTTGGAGGTTTCTGGGAAATTATGTGAAATGTCAGGGTTGTTATGGGTTTTTGGTACAAGGTGTTGGTGTGCTACCCAAAGGCGTATTATCCAATTACAGTCCTTCTGGACTTATGGTACAATGGTCGCTCCTTGTTGGCAAAACAATGAAAAGTGCTTTTGCTGTCACAAACTGCTACGCTCTTCAGTCGAGCACGCAATCTTACAAGAGCGTGTCATTCGACATACGAGATTCCTGAATCCCTTTGTCCTGAGCTGGAACACACGTTCCAACAAATGATCGCTGACCCTGACGGCATCATATGCAAACTCTGATCCGCTTCTCTTGCATTAGTTTGCTGTGATCTTACTGTAGCTACTTGTTCTCTAAATGCACAAAGCGGTCTGTTTCACCTTTGTCGAACCAGACTCATGTCCGCTCCACCCCCAAACCCGATTCTAACTAATCAGGTCACTACCTACAACCTCCAAACAAACTCAATATTAAGCCCAGATTCCATCTCAGTTTCCATATTATGTTGCCCTCATGTGGTTCTCCGTTCCTCAGATTATTTGGGCCCCTACACCCTAAACCCTGTAAGGAGTCATAAGTTCCTAGTACTTTTCCGTCGCAATAAAAGCTGCACACTTAGAATTTATCGACGTCTTACAAGGTCTACAATGTTCTACCAGCAGCTCACCGATGTCACTGGACAGTGCCTGGGTCGATAAGTTTCTAGAGTTGCTTCCCCTCAAGTCTTCGGGCTTCAGGGTCCAAGCCATGTTTCTACTGTTTTTTGGGCTAGATGACCCATGTTGCAGAAGTATACAGGCGTGAAACATTCTTTGATTGCGTGCCCAAGTCATTCGGAATTGTTTTTCTAATGAGAGTTTCCACTAAGTTTGCAGCAGCAGGAGGCTGAATGTAGACCTATGATAATCCTTATATAAGAGAGACTGCCAAAAAGGTACCCGCATGTTTCGGAGACCCCATGTACCTGAAACACCCGTCAATAAGTGCAAGGTCGAGATCTATCGAATTTGTGGGTTTCTCCTGTGCAGGTTTTGGGTAAGTAGATGATTGTTTGTTGGGCACTTGGACCCTTTGGCAACTGTGGGTGACTCCTTCACACTCTACACAAACTTCCATTTGACCGCCGCAGCCTTCAAGACGCCACTCAGTAGCCTGCGACATGCGCTACTAATCGCCAGAAGTGGGAATTTCTGACGAAAAGGGTTCCATGTGACCCCAGGAAAACATAGAAGGGAAGGGTATAGAAGTATTCAGAAATACACGCCTCCCTGTTGAGTCCTTTGGGGCATCGAGCTATCATGGAGGCACCATCCACCCTCCCCAGAATTGATCTTTCGAGACCGTAGGCGTGCTCCTGGGAGTTCTATGACGCTTTGGGTAGAGTACCGAGCAGACCCCAAAAGGCGACGTTTAGGGCTTGGGGCTTTAGGGTCTAGGACGGGATAAGAGTTGTCACACAGAAAGCTCAATGATTTTCCTGCAGCACCCCAGAGCCACTCAGCATTCGCAGACTGCTGCCACTTCTGCATCTCCCGCACTCAGAACTAGCAACAAAATGCTTCAAACAAACTTTGTGTTGACTTTTCCAAGCTTGACACACACCCCTCGCAAACAGGCTGGGTGCAAGACAACCAAGACCCCCCTTGTTTGAGGAGCCATTGCTGACAGCCCTGTCTGACGGGGATTTCGGGGCCCTTCACTTCGATCGAGGTCGACCTCAGGTCTCAGTTCCGAACAGCAGCCTAGCCCAAGCCCAAGCCCTATATAGCCCTCATCTGTTCCGTGAGCCCCGACTGCACAATGCTCCCGAGGCGGATAAGCTTGAATTCTGCTCTCCCCCCCCACCCACACACACACACACACAAACGTGTCCCGAAAGCCTCAGGCATCCTAAACTTTTTGCTCCCATGCCCTCGATCCTGAAGAGTTGAAAACCTTCAGGCTGCAATCAAACAAAAGCTTCAGAAAGCAGCGCAAACCATGGGATTTGACACTTGAAGTCCCAGATTCGCGCCAATCTCCAAGCCAAAACAGGGGTTGTGGAATTCAGCTACATAATCGAGTATGCTTTTTAACTATTTTGGGGGAATAATGCCAACAGCACTCGAGGCTGCTACATGTTACAAGCCAAGTCCTTTTCATGTGCACTGCATCCAGGTGAAAGCCATCCAGGCAGGCAAGCACGTGCTGTGCGAGACCCCGTCTGCGCCTGGCCCAGACGTAGGGTAGTTGCCAAGAGGTTACTGGATCAATGTTAGAGACTCTGCTCCCATGCAATTGTGCGCTTTATACTTTTTGGGGTCTGGGATTCCTTCAAGCTAAGGGATAATGGAAAAGAAAATGGAAACTACTACAATGGGTTATATAGGGGTTAATATAGGGTTATATAAGTGATTTCTGGTTTATGTAAAAAGGATCCTTTTTCTTCCTAGGGGGTGTAATTGGTACAGAACAGGCCGAGCCATTTTTCTTCCCAGGGTAACATGGGCTAAGGTTACTTGGAGGGTTAGGGGGACTTTGTAAGTAGGTCAAGAACCCCATGACCCACATGAGCTATAGTCTAAGTCTAAACTCCTTAGAGGGGGCTATATAGGGGATTATATACGGCTGCTATTCTAGGGCTTATTTAAAGGGATACTAGGAGTTTGGATTATGTGCACATAGTAGCCCTAGGTCGACCCTATTAACCGACTGACTCCGTCCCCCTGACCCCCCAAGTATTATCCCGAAGGCCTGGCCCTGTAATGGTCCAAGTACGCAACGATCATATACTTGCCCAAAGGCCTGTATTACAACTATTTCGACCCAAATCCTAAGTACCCAGTTATTGGCCACTTCGACCCTGAGGGTTACATACATAGAGATATATATGGTAGTTTCCCAAAATAAGGACCCCCATATAGACCCCAAAATACTATAAAGGTACACCCCCCATATCTTTCCCTCCGGCGCTTCACAGGTTCCAAGAAGGTTTAGGGCCCGGGATTAAGGGGCTTAGGCAGATAGATTCTCAAGAGTTTAGAAGGGGGCTCTTCAGAATTCTGTAGGCATTCTTTGGAGACGTGCAGTATGGGTGTTTTGCCAACACTTTGGGTCACTGCTTGAGAGTGCCTAGAATGGATACTCCTGCATGCATATACGGTTCCCCAACCACCTTACACCTTAAATCGCTACTTTTCAAAATTACGGGTCCCACCTTGGACGTCCTAAGAGCACAACCCCATGTGCAGCGGGGTGTTCATGTTGAAGCTCAGAAGTCAGAACAAACATGAGCGGGTTTCCCAAAATTAGGGGTACCATTGTGGGTTTTCCGATCAACAGAACTGTAGTATTAGGGTCTGTACTATTTAGGGAACTATGAAATTTAAAGACTGCCATGCACAGGGTCTCCAAGAGGCATCCCCCATTTTTCGGAAGTTTCTTTCGTTCATAATTTGAAAAGGTTTTCCGTAAGGCGCCCAGCTGCCAGAGTTCACTCGTTTTAGGGTTGTGGACATCAGAAGGTTAAGATTTGATGTTGTTGAGGGCCTTCTGGAAAGCGCTTTTGATGTCTGCAATAGCTTCGATAGACTCTTGAGAACCCTATGTGCTGGTATAGAAATGGGATGTTAAAAAATCTACCCTCCGGTTCCAAGTACCCAATCATCATAAACCTATCCAAAACCTGCACTGCAAGTAGTATTACTCAAGTCCTACGTCCGCAATTATTTGGTAATTGGACCCTTGCACAGTCCGGAATGGGCTCTCCTGGGTGACGGATGGGCCTTTGAGGGGCTATGTTGCGCGGGGCCAGGCCTTCAAGGCCCTTTCCAGTTTAGGGTTGAGGGTTTAGAGTTGGAGTATTCAGTGGATCTTCTAGCCCCAGTAGGAGTAAGATGATATCCTCGTCCTGGGTATAGTACTTTAGAAAAATATAACCTTTACTTGGCTCTACCACGAAAATTGCCGAATGACAATTTTGTAGAAGTGCTGGTACCTTCGGGCCACTCTGGCCGTGCAAGGACTGCTCGGAGAAATGGAAACCCTAAACCCTCAAGCGCGTGTTGTTTGCGCAAGGTGCTCAACGGGCGCGAGGCTGTCGTTGCGCAGAGGGCCGCTGAGGTCCTTCGGCAATTCTCAACCTCACCCAATTGGAGGGTCAGGTGGACTTAGTTAGTAAGTATAGGGTAATAACCCCTATAAATAACGCATATGAGAACCCTAGCTATACCTTTTTCTAGCCTACTTACTAAGCCCCCCTGACCCTCCAAGCAACGTGGGGTTTCTCAAAAGGCAAAACAAGCATTGAGCCAAATCAAGGCTTTCGTTTAACAGGACAACCTAGGCCACAAATGACGTTTGTCAGGATTCACCTTTGTTTGCGCTGCTTGTGAGTGTGTGGGGTTGAGGGCTTGCGGTTGAGGATTTTCATTTTAGCTGGGTCGGCCTTTGGGATGTCTGAATATTTTCCCTAGTGGTTTTCAAAAGGACCTGTATACTTATATTTTTCAACGGCTCCAAACGCCAACAAAGCTAGGTTTGCAACAGTTGGCTTCAGAAAGCGGCCATGGGCATCCGAAACTGTTGGCGAAGAGGTATTGCGTTATGCGGAAGCCGAGGGTCTGCAAGTTTGCATCCAGGTTTGTTCATCACTTCAATTTTGTCGCAGTTCAGTGGGGATTGCCTGAAAAATATATACTCGTTGGGGTTACTCTACAGCTCCAAGCCTTGGCGTACCCAAAAATGTCGCGGCGAAGTGACAACTGTCAATGGTGTCTTGCTTGCTTGCTTGTTTCTCTCCGTAGATCAGGACCCTCTGCATTTAAACATGGATTTGCAAGCACCACAGACTTGCAGATGCTTAGGGAGGAGTGCGTTAGGGAGTGTAGGTGCAATATGGAGGGGTACATGTGGAGATTGTGATAGCTACGTCATGGAGCAAACAGTAAACTGGGTTGGAAGCAATCATGGCCATTGCTCAACATGATGGGCTCTTTTTGGGGGGTGGCTTCCACTAAGTGTCCACATACCCAATACTCAAATGCTGACCCAAAACATGTACCACAATTACTACTACCCAAATCCTAAGTACGCAATTATTGGGGACCTGTACCCTTAGGGTTGTGGAATTCAAAGTCTAGTGCAGTTTCAGGCAAGAGGTGCCGCAGTCTACTTGGAGGGTCAGGGGGATTTGCAAGTAGGTGAATGAGGGCGATGGGGTTATTACATGAGTCCTGAGTTCTAGGGCTTAGTAGCCTACTTACTAAGTCCCCCATAAGACCTCAAAGCAGGGGGGAAGCACGAAGCGCTGGCTTGAATCCTAAACGTGAGCTGGGTGGGAAAACCTCGACTTAAAGCCAGGTAATATCCTAGACTCCCCGATACTTACTAGCTATCAGTCACTATTTGCTTGATTATGGATAACACCTGTGGTTCGCAATATCATGAGAGCCTGATTTCAACTTGCTTCAGGAATTGTCGCCCCTGAGGTCCCCGTAGGCTGGGTCCTAAACCCTAAACCCTAAATCTCATTAAACTTTCTGGGATGAACTTCCGGATGACAGTTGGGGGTTGTTCTGAAAGTAAAGAAGGGGCCATTGGGAATACACTTCCTCAAAAAGGGGATTCTAACCAAACAGGGAAACTACATTATGGCTGTTTTGGGGACAGGAATTTTGAACAACTGCCATCTAGCAAGTCGATCCCTGTTGAGTTTTTGCAAGTAGTTGCCCATAGGCCGGTAAATTCCAGGCCATTCCTTCATTGTCAATTGTCACGGGGCAAGGTTCAGTAGCCGCCTTTCTTCCACAAGTTGCGGAAAGCCTGTCAGCAGACCAGCGAAACAAGACCTTCTACTCGTATCTTGCGCAAGAAGTGAGCCCATTAACTTCAAAGCACTCATTCTTTAACATCTGGCTTGGCCATGAGCTCGCCTTTTACAGATTATTTGGCTCTTCTTTCATAGTTTATCAGCCTAGAATGCTGGTCTCCCTACTGTCCATGTATACCTTGCATTGCCACGCTCAGCCCCTGCACAAGGGCCCCCTTTCCACATGAACCAGGATGCAGGCCGTGTGCTCCTGGAGGGCACTCACCCTACATGCCATCCAGTGGCTTGGGTAGCATTTTGGTGAACAGCGCCCCGCAATAAGGCTTCTACGTAGTTCCTCATGATGGTGCTGCTATCACCCCAAAGGTCGCACACGTGTAGACCCAGGGATCCAGGAAAAGCAATCCTGACCAGGGCTGACCCACCCGAATTCTTGGGTTTTGGGCAGCTACCTCACAGGAATAATGACTCTAAACCCCAAACCTTAAACCCTAATCCTCGGCCCACTTATCACCCAGCAGTGGGTGTGTTCTCATGGTGTTTTCCGTGAAAGGGGAAGATTGCCTGTGAATATCCCATATCCAGCATCCACTTCAGCACTGAGTGAAGTTCAGGATCCAAGCTCTGCAGTAGGAGCCTGAATGATTGCCAATTTAAAGTTCTAGGTTCTTCTTAGGTCCGTTGCTATGGTATAGCATGCTTCAAACAGACCACAAAAATATTGGTAATTGTTCAGACTTCTAGATTACTAGTACACCCGCTATATAGATCTCGTGCCCTTTTAATTTGCCAGTCCCAAACTCCAATTGGTTATGATTTTCTGGGGCCCCCTTTAACAATTCGTTTAAGGCCTAAGGGTCTAAGTGCTCAATAGTCATATAACTACCCCAAATCCAATGAATATTACCCGAAACCTAAGTACCCAACTATCCGGTACTTGGACCCTTAAGGTGAAGGATTTCACGGTACAACCCTCAAAGCCCTAAAACCCCTGAACCCTGAACCCTAAATCTTGAACCCTCAACTAAACACTCAACCCTAAACCCTAAGGCATATATAGTTTTGCCGAGGTGACCAAGCGGGTTCGGCAGATGATTCTGGAGGGCAAGATAGGCCGGGGAGTTGCAAAGGTTCATAAGAAGGGCTTTGAATTAATGGGGTTGAGGCTTCACGATTTAGGGTCTAGGCTCTTGGGCTTCAGAATATAAGGAAGGTAGTTGGCCATAGATTGCCGTGGTCTTTTTCTACCTTTTTTGCGTTGTTGAGCCGTTTATGGCGCTACCAGCGCATCCGCAACAAGAGCATCCATGCCCAAACCATAGTAACGCTTGTGTTCCAAGAGCATACGTTCCTAAACCTTAAAAAGTGAATGAAACCAAGTAGTTTTTCTGTATGTTTGGGATTCATGTTTCTGAAATCCTAGCAAAACCCAGGTAAAACGCACACTTCGCCGCAAAAAAGCACATCGGCAAACTATGGCCCGTGGTCCAGGTAGTTCACGAGGTGGTGAGTTCCAAATGATGACAGGACCTATCCTAACTCCTTATTAGCTGGTCCTTTTGTAAATCTGATTTTTACATTTCAGAAGTGCTGATGTGAGAGGAGGGGTGTTAACATTATCGTGTGGGGTTGAGGGGCTTGAGAATCTGGACCCTCAGTGGCTTCATATACACTATATAGGCGCGCCTAAACCAGGGAGCTCCTACAGCAAGTACTAACATTTGGTGGTATAAACAGGACCTCGGTTTTTGGAGACCCCATAGGTGTAACCAGATGGTCCTGTGTTTGTGGAGTTTTCAGGACCATAGAGTCCGGAAAGGACGGTCTTGCCAGGCTACAGCTACAGGGCCGGTTTAGGGTTTAGGAGTTTAGGGGTTCAGGGTTTAGGGCCTTAGGGTTTAGGGTTTACAGGTTTAGGTTTTAGAGGTTTAAGGTTTAGGGGTGTAGGATATAGGGTTTAGGGTTGCCAGGCTACGGCTACTGGGCCGGAGACTCTCTATATGACGGCTTTTAAAAAGTTATTGGTGGACTAGTACAGGGGATGATATGTAGGGGACCTAAACCCGAAACCCCAATTCCCTAAACTCCCTAAACCCCAAACCCCTAATCCCTAAACCTGAATGATATGCGCGAAGGAAGCGGACCGGGCTCTTGGCGCCCAACAAAACTAAAATGGAACCCATAAAAGCCTATGTAAGTTTGGGGTCAGCATCAACTGTGTACCTGACGTTTGGAAGCTATCAGGTGTGGATGTCTATGACCACTTATGTTCGTTCAGCTTCTTGTGGAAATCGGCCACTAAGAACAATACCACCTAATCACACTGACATCCCCATAGGATGACATACCACCGAAAAAACCCTACACCCCGCCAGGAACTTTGGAGTACATCGACTTGGACATGCCTGTTGGCCACTCTCTTCAAGGCCGCTTTGCCTGCCGTGTGTTTGATATTAGACATCCTGCATGATCCCAAGGTACCTTCCCGTAAGGGTCTAAGTACCCATATTTGGGTACTTAAGGTTTGGGCAGAAGTATTTGTAGCACAGGTTTTGTTTACAGATATTATATTTATTGGGTACTTGGACCCTTAGGGTTCTGCATTGGAGATGATGGGGCTATCTATAGCTTACGAACGTCATGCAGGGTTTTTAGTATCAGCATTACTCCATGGTGGTAGGGTTTAGGAACAGTAGCGGTACACATCTGTATGCGCATACAGTATAGGGACGTTGGCCTGCGTGGTTGGCCGTTTTCATGTTGCCAGATGCATGTTGCTTGCTGCAGGGAAG
The DNA here is from genome assembly GCA_905231905.1 of Symbiodinium pilosum. Lineage (NCBI taxonomy): Eukaryota > Dinophyceae > Suessiales > Symbiodiniaceae > Symbiodinium > Symbiodinium pilosum. Next base: position 65,791 of record CAJNIZ010042626.1, on the reverse strand, counting down.
CAAGAATGTAGTTCCAGAATTCTACCCTCTTCCAAACTAAAGCTGTAACGCAAGATAGCCTCGTCTCTTAAGGGACTCGCGGTGTCGTTCCAGCTCAGGTGTGCGTAGAGCATTGCTCATCTTGTTGATGCTGGAAACCATGAACCTGCCACTAGCAGCTTTTTATCTGTTTGGGGCCATGTCCCTAAATTACACCTGCAACCTGCCCTAAGCGTACATTTCAAACAGAGCAAGGTTTGTGGTGGTAAGCTGACATCGCGTACAGTTTTCGGTAAGGAACACGACTTTTGGATCAGAATTATCATGTCTTTATCCTTTGTATCCCAGCCAAAAAATCTGCTCCCTCCAAATCTTTCTCATCACAGCGTGGGGGGCGGGGAGAGGGCGCGGAGAGTTGTAGATCCATGCTAGAATTCTCAGTAGCGGAAGACTACACGCATTGCTTTTGTAGTTGAACAAGGAGAACCTGGGACCCCAACAGGGCTTGCTGGGGGACCCAGCGTGTAACCAAGCAGCAAAGCAGTGGAGTTCAAAACGTGAAGCAACAGGTATGAAACTAAGCTGCCTAGCATGGACGCTACTGTCGTTAAAGAATAAAAGTGCACAAGGTTTCGGGCTATTGCTGTTAGCACTATTGTTATTCATGATCTTTCTGTAAACAATATCCAACTGTTGGTAAGCTTGGGATAATGGAAAAGAAAATGGAAACTACAGGGATTGTAGTGGTTATAGTGGGGTTATATAGGGTTTATATATATAAGCTAGTGTCATTTTAGTTGTGGCTATCCTTTCATGCTGTGACTTGGGGCGGTACTCACGCGAGGTTGTAAGCTACTAGGAAGGTTCGGCGGACGTAGAAAGTAGGTTAACAAGCCTTTACAGTCCATATAGTAACCCCAGTTATCCCCCGTATTAACCTACTTTCTGAGTCCCCTGACCCTGAACACTATCAAATAATTTAGTTGTTTCCATGTTCTGTTCTGTTATTACTAATCCCCCCTGACCCTCCAAGTACAGGGGTATAGCTTATAGAAGGTAGTGCTATGAATCCCCGGGATTAGGGTAGAGCAAATTCATGCCAAGATACATCTGGGTACGTCCCTGGCATGAAACCTGAAACCCAAGCAAGGACGTAACAATTCGGATTTTCAAGCACTGAAACCTGTGTCTTCACTTGACCTTCTAAATTGTCAAAACAAGTCAGAAGGCTGCGCCTTCACTTCAACCTTGTGCCTTGGAAAATCAAACCCTGATGCTTTGTATCCCTAAGGGGTTTAGGGTTAACAGCTCTGTATCCCTAAGCCATCAGCCTTAATCCTAACACTTTACTTCCCAACTCTACTGTCACCTCAAATCCCAACAACATCCGCACAATCTTGAACACCCGCCCACGCGGCAGGATTTAACAGTCGCAACAGGAAGCCAAATCTCTAGGAAAAATTCCATGCTGAGGAGTGCGACGCTAAATGTGGAAGCACAGCATTACTTGGGTACTGCCCCCCCCTCAG
>CAJNIZ010042626.1:33676-51827 GCA_905231905.1 Symbiodinium pilosum | reverse complement strand
GTCAAAGGAGTTTGCACGTCACTGCATGCCGAGACATTTCCATTGCCTATGCCCTTCCTTCGCACGGAGTCGGCTCCCCTTCGAATGATCATCCGAGGCGAAGTCAAGGCATGGACCATCAAGCCAATGGAAGACTTGCGGACCTACACCGACAACCAGCTCAAGGCCAAGTCCTACAACGAAGACTGGGTCATTGCGATCTTCGGTTCGGCTCCCAAGGACAAGGACTACTGGGAGATTGACCGCAATCGTGGCCGCGCTTTACGACATCATGTACAACCACGAGTTGCTTTGTTCACACCTAGAGAAGACGAGGGCCCGGTGAATCTCGATGAGTTGACTTCATCAAGAACTACCATGGCAACTCCTTATGACACGCCAGGGCCCAAGGTTGTGATTCGGGATGAATGGACTTCCCGAGACAGCTCACGAGCAGCGCTTGAACAAGGACGATGGACAGGAACGACAGGGTTCCAACTTCGAGCTCCTGACGAAGATGATGATGGTCAACAAGATCCCGTCCTGAAGAGCGCGGAGATACAGGAGCAGCAGCTGGATACCGAGGAACAGCTCAATGAGGCCGAGGACAACGAAGCGGTCGAGCCCGAAACATCAGGTGAACCAATCGATCCACCGCGGCGCTCGAACTTCGATTTTCGAAGGGTGCTTGTTCGACTTCCCCGATTGGTCAAGAATGACATTGAGCAGGCCAAGCGACTTCTGCTGGGTTTGCACGAAAGGTTCTGGCACGCCAATGCTGGCGATCTGCAATCCCTGCTCATAAGGTCCGGAATGCCGTCAGATGTGGTGAAGCTGGTACCTGAAGTAGTGGCCGGCTGTGCCATCTGTCGTAAGCACAGCAAGCTGAAGTCAAGGCCAGCGGTCAAGTCGAAGCATCCCATGACCTTCGGAGAAGAAGTTCAAGCAGATTATTTCCAGCTGTGGGATCAATGGTTCATCATTTTTATCGACGTGGCCACTCGTTACAAGGTGGTCACCAAAGTCGCTGGACGGGACCTTCCCACGGCTTTGCATGTGCTACTGCACAACTGGCTTCGATTCTTCGGTCCAATGCGACGCCTGGTTTCCGACCAAGAGTCCTGTCTCATGTCGCATGAGGCTGCGGCAGAGCTGGAGAGGCTGAATATCAGTCGCGAACCAGCCGGCACAACCAGAGGCAAGGCGCAAGGCCAGCACACCACCACCGGCTTGGTGGAGAAGCGCACGGATCTGGTCAAACTGCACATGCTCAAGATACGTGCAGAAGTTGAGCGAGCTGGTCTTGATGTGAATGTTGGCGACATTGCGGCGGAGGCAGGCTTCGCACAAAACGCATCGGTCAACCTGGGTGGCTACACACCTCACATGCTGGTCACAGGCAGTCTGCCATTCCCCTTCTATGACCTTGATGCCAATGGCATACAGGCTGTGACAGGCGCCAACATGACCAGACCGTCAGTCTTCGAGAACGCCCTTCGTCTGAGACAGATAGCACTGGCAGCAGCCGCGCAGGCAATCACCGAGGACCGCATTGCCCGAGCAGCACACACGCGACCTCAGCGTGTGGAGACCGAGAACATGCAGCCTGGGGTCACCGAGATCGAGTTCCACAGAGAAGACGCCGATGGTCTCGGATGGCGAGGCCCAGGTCTGTTGTTGAAGCTCCAGGACAACGGCTCAGCGATCATAGAATATCAAGGGCGTCCTTACCTGGTTCCACTTCGGAACCTGCGGATCTTCCGCGGAACCTACTACGCTAACCATCTTTCTGAAACTGACGCAAGACGCCAACAAGAACTGGACTCATGGCTGGCATTGCGAGTTCTCATGCAGAGCACGGAGGCATGTGTTCCGTTCAGAATGGACACCTTTGGTCATCTGAAGAATGCCTCTGGCAAGTGGTCGTTGCTTCCAAAGACCATGGACCCAAAGCAGCGACAAGTCATCCTGGACGACATTGTTAAGGCCTCCAGCTTCCTCACGAACAAGGAATGCCATGGCATCCGAGTTGGCGTCGGTCTGAAGAAGATGCTGACTCCTCCTGGAACTACAGGTACGCTGGTGGCCTGGCAGAAGCATACCGTCCGAATGTCCATCATTGACAATCCTCGTGGCACGAACATGGCCACTACCAACATCAGAATGACTGGGCGCGAGGACATGTGCTTCATCTACTTCTACAGCTACGCGGCAGACTTTGTGGAGCCTCCGATCTCCGACTGGATGCCACGCGGCACTCCTATGGAGGAATCACCACTGGTTCCTTCATCACCGCCTTCAATGAAGCAGGAGCCCATTCAGGTCTCCAACGACGAACCCAGGGATCTGATGCCCAGTTCGTCAAAGCGTGATGGACCGGAGTCACGGACTGTGACTCTGGGCCCAGAATCAAAGAAGCAGCGCATTTCCTTTGTCACACCACCTTCCGAGTACATGTCGGAAGCCTTCCTCAACATGGCGCGTGCCCGTCGGGTTGTTAAACTGGATGACGACTTCCACTGCGAGCCTAACGAGATCCTTCATGCGTGTGCTACCTCATCATCCAAGCAGAGTCTCTTCTGCATGTCCACTCCTGGTTGGATGGCAGACCTTCAACAAGGCAGTATCTTTCGTGTGGACTCTGAGACAGACCTCATTGGTGAGGACGACGTGTTTGACATATGGCCGCAGTGTGAAGAGGGAGACTTGAAGGAAGTAGGTCAGTTCGTTGACCAGGACGCCTTCAAACCTGTTAAAAGGGACGAGCTTGGCAAGGATTGTGCAGTCATCGATGCCATCTGGGTCAGAAAGTGGAAGCGCACTGCTGCCGGCAAGATCGTGAAGAGCAGGCTGTGTGCACGTGGCTGCCATGATCCATGGAAGCACCTGATGAGCAGCAGGTCGACCACAGCGACCAGACTGTCGCAGAGGCTCATCCTGCTGTCAGCCGCCAATGTACGAGGCAAGGTCCTCGAGAGCTGGGACGTGGCAGGTGCGTTCCTGAAGGGACTCACCTACAAGGAGCTGTGGCGTGCCCTTCGTGAACTTGGTCTTCAAACGGTGGAAAGGCTTATTGCCATTGATCCTCCTCGGAACGTCTGGCGTCACCTGAGGAAGCTTGGCAAGCGCTTCGACATCCCTGAGAACGAGCTCCACTTGTACGTCCTGTTGTGCCTAAAGCCCGTCTACGGCTTGTCCGAGGCACCTTTGGCTTGGCAGCTGTTTCTTCATAAGTTCCTCCGTGAACTTGGGGCACAGCAGTCCCACTTCGACGAGAACTATTGGTACTGGCCAGCCAAGGCTCAGGGTGCTTGGCCGAGGTCTACGCATGTTGACGATCTGGCAGTCGAAGGGTACAAGTCGTGGCTCAACGAAACCTTTGACCAAATGGTCAAGAAGTTTGGCAAGCTCACTCGCGAGTCCCTTCCGTTCAACCACTGCGGCTGCCGATACTCTTCCACAGCAGATGGCTACAAGGTGGATCAGATCGAGTACGTGTCCATGCTGAAACCAGTTCCAGTCAGCAAGGACGATGAGGACGATCGGCCACTGACACCTGCGGAGACCCCTTTGCTCCGTTCCGCTGTGGGCGGACTGATGTGGACCAGCCTGACGAGACCTGATTTGCTGGCAGAGCTGTCAACCCTGCAGGGCATCATGAACAAGGGCAGGGTTCAACACCTGAAGGACATCAATGTTCTCATTGAACGTGCCAAGAAGGACAAGGAGGCTGCCATTTACTACAGGCCGCTGCAGGAGACGTACTACCGCATCGTCATTATACATGACGCCTCGGCCGCTACTTCGACAAAGAACTACGCTCAGGAGGGCGTGATTGTGGTCCTGATGAATGACTTCATCAACACCGACAAGAACCATGTGATCGCCAATGACGAGTTTGCAAGTACGACGTTATCTGGTAAGGCTCAGCTCCTGCATGTTCAATCGAACAAGGCGAAGAGAATCTCATATTCAACCAGCCATGGTGAAACGTTGGCCGCGATAAACGGCCTCGAGTGTGCCACGTTGATCTCCGCCCGCTTGGAATGTTTAGGGTCGTTCGGGGACTCGTTTGTAGTGTTTCGGCTTCCACGGTTGTCAATGTACATATGCACCCAAATGTGTGATTGAATTCTGCAGAAGCATGGTAACTTACGTAAATGGCGACAGAAATTAATGACCATTCCCACGTCGTGGCTCGCAAATTGCCGTGGCTGTTGTAAAGCCCTGAACCCTAAATCCTTCAATGCACGAACTTAAGCTGAGACCGTAATCTGGAATGGAGCTGTGGTTTTGGGTCTTGTCTTCGGGTGTAGATGAAGGGCCGGACTGTATCGAGGTTCGTCCACTCATAAATCTGCTTGGCATATTGGCGACTGTTGTTGCACGCTTTGCAGTCTATGCTTGGCTTGTAGCTGACGTAGGGCCTTCCGCGGCATGGACGCCAAGCATCAACAGACATGCAGCCCACGCCTGGCATCGCCAGCTTCTGGGACTTTCGGCGTTGGACCTTCATCACGGGCACCGTGGGCGAAGACGCGCGCAGTCAATGAGGAGCCGACCGGACCAAGGGAGCTGGATTTTGGACAAAACAGGAGGGGCCAGGTTCAACGTTTCACCGGCTACACTGTTAAAGCCACCAGAAGGACGAACCTAACCTGCACTTGTCAAAGATCGAGCAGGACCTCCCCCGCAAAGGGAGGCGGAAAGTTGTGGAGGAAACGGATTTGGATGCCATGGCGGGTATGTCCTTGCAGGGCCTACCTCCGAAGCAGGCGGTGCATATATTCCTCTCTCGCAGATGTGGCAGAAGCGTGAAGAAGAAGGTCGGAGAGGAATATTGGTATTTGACCAGGAACTGCGGCGAGGGATACGTTTCCGTGCTTCATGCGCCGGTGTGGTCCACCTGTGTTTATGAGGGTGAGTGTTGTGGAAGCGAGACAGAAGCCGAAGCTTCAGCTGCCTCAAACTTTCTGCAAGATGAAGCTGTCCTGCCAGCTGCTGCATGCCTACCGCTGCGTCGCCGCGAAAGGGACGCGCTCGGAGAGGTTCTTCAGTCGGCGCATGGCCAAACAAAATCACAAATCGCTGAACAATGCAAGCAGAAGGCGCTTGCGACGTACACGGACTACTGCGAATGCAGCTGCTGGAGAACCCCTAAACCTCTAAACCCCTGAACGCGACTGACATCCCCCGAATGCAACTTTCCTGCTTTGGACTCTCTGAGGCCTCTGCGGCAGCGAAAGGAAACGGGAAATTGCTGGAGCGGCAGCTTTCTATGCCGCCACTTTCTCTTCTTTGAGCTTCGAGGGGTACGGGGAACGATGAGTTAATGACCTTTCGAATTCGACAGTGTCGCTGCAGGCCTCGGAAAAACTATCTGAAATCCGCCCTGTTCCTTAGCTCCAAAATTGTAAGCCTGGCCCAAGCGAGATGCCTTGGCTCAAAGTGCATAAAGTCAAAAGAGTTGGACTCTCAACCCTACGTTCCACGATAAAGACTACCTAAACCCTAAACCCCGAATGCCCTAACCCTAAACCCCGAATGCCCAGTATGAAGCTGCCAATCGTGTAGCTTAGGAGTGGTGAGACTTACGTTGAGCGGGTAGACAACGCCGTGAACCGCTACTTGGTGGCGAATGTCCATAGGAGTTTAGGGCTTAGGGTTTAGGGGCTTAGGGGTTTAGGGTTTAGGGTTTAGGCAAATGTCCATAGGAGTTACATGCGGTTAAGGTCAAGGGTCTCCAGTTGACTAGACATTTTACAATTTCGTCCAAGATGAACACAACTGGGTAAAGAACAAGTTCAAGATCCCCGGAGTCCGTTTTTAGTTGTGGTTAAGACCATCAGGCTTGTGTCAATTTCAATACAGTTTGTGGCTCCTACATTAGCAGGGATGAACCTCCCTGTCACAGCACTTGGGAACTTGAAGTAGTTCATGGGCCATGGGATGTTAAGGGTCTTCTGTACATGCAAGCTCCAAAACCTAGTCTGTGCACATGCGCAAAGGGGTTTAGGGTTTGGGGCTTAGCGGGGGCAGGGGGGGTGGGGGAGAAGCTTGAATCTTGAGCAGTGTCGGTGCCTGGGCCTTCAAGGAGAGTTCTGGGGGTCGAAGGCTGTTGGAATTTGAGGGCATGCGTAGTGTGGAGGTCCTCATCTAGACTTGACTTCATGTGTCAAGGTTGGGGTCTTGGTGGATTGTTTAAAGCTTCAAATTGTCGCGCGTATTACAGCCCAAGTTAAGCTAGATATATGCAAGATTCCAAGAACAGAATCAGGAATGACGATTTCCCCTAGGATCAACGGGCTTTGGGCTTTAGGGCTCACATTTCATGGATACAGGTTTCAGGACCCAAAATGTGTGCATCGGAATGACAAGTGGCCAGGGTTTGCATGAAGGCATCGGCTTGCGGGGCCAAGAAAAGATCAGGTTTGCTCCCATGTGGCAAAAAAAGTCCAAGCCGCCCTAGGATGTGTGGCGCTGACTGATCTTTCAAAACGTGGTCTCTGGTCTTTGGTGCTCTACAAGTTTAAAGTCTACCCTAAGTAGCCGGCCATCAAAGTTGAAGGCCCAGCTGTCGTGTAATTTCTAAAGAAATACCCATATGAGCCATAGTCTAAACTCCTTAGTTATATAGGGGACTACTTAGGGCGTATTAACGGGGATACTAGGAGTTTAGACAATGGCTCATATTACCGTTAGGATTGACCTTTACACCCTACAAGCCTAAGAGTGATTGTACGTCTAGCTCATTTCCCTGGAGTGCTGCAGGTAGAAGCCTAAGAAATCACAGCCCGGCAATCCTTTGTCAATAGCACGAGGTTGCCTAAAAAACGTAGCTCGTGACAGTCTACCTGGGCATTCTAATGCTCATGAGGTAGTGCGGGAAACCCCCAAATAGACCCCAACATATTACAATCCTTATTTTGGGGACCCTCAAAAAGGTACCCCTAACTTTTGGAAGTCTTGTGGGTCTGTAGCAAGGCGACACCTTCTACTACCAGCTCATGTCCTTCGTAGATGAAGTCTTCCACCAAGAGCGTGGACAGCACCTTGCCCCTAGTGGAGGTCGTCCCAGGCTGAGGGGTGCAGAGGTTAGAGTGAGGGTTACTAGGGAATAAGGGAATGTATACTAGGGCGTAGGGTTTAGAGAGCAGGGTTCATGGCTTAGGTTTCAGGGCAGCCGAGCGAACAGAAAAGGTGAGTCAGTGTTTCGCCTTGCGAATTCGATCTAGTCAGGAGCACCGCTCTTCATTAGAATAGTCCAGGAATCAATGCTCAGTTGGATAGCCATTGTAGTGTCAATGTATAGAGCCCTTAATATTGCAATACTACCGTTATTATAAAACTGTTACTTGGTGCAGGCGGTACGTAATGTTCAACACCTATATGGGAAGTCCCCATTGCCATGGTCCTTGGTCTCCTGCAAGGGTGTAGGGTTTAAGGGTTAGCCTTATGGGCTTGGCGGTTAGGAGTTTCTCAAGAAGAGTGGCCCTAGTCAACCCAACAGATATATGAGGATGACATATTCGGGGATTCCGGAGGCCCTGGTTAGGGATCGCAGCGGTATTTTCAGAAACTCCCATAAATAACACAGATTTAAAGACTATCAGTATTTATAGATATATATATATATATGCGTGTGTATGTGTATATCTATGTGTATATATTTATAAAAATGGAGAGAGAGTGTGTGTGTGTGTGCGTGTATGTGCACGATTCTAGCCTCTTGTTTGGTATAGTATGTTCAGGAGGGTATAGTCTTAGTTGGTTCAACCATCAAAAGAACACACCTAATATTGAGAAACCCTATCCGGGATAATGATGACTCCCTATTCATGAGCTTATGGGGCTTTCAAAGTACAACCCAGAATCCTATTATTGACAAGAAGCCCTGGGAGGTATATACTTTTCAGATCCTCCAGATTGACCTGTTGAATGAAACAACGATTCACTGATTGGTGTAACTAGGGACTCTTCTAGCGGATCATATGTTGCCAGTTACCGGGATCCGCTCCCTCACTCTTTAGGCACCAGCAAGCTTGTTGAGGGTAGGCTTACGGGAGGCACGGCAGAGACATAGTTCTCAAGCGGCATGAGGTCATATATCGAGGTTGAAGCCACTCCCCCTTGGGCTCCAGTAAGATTATGGTGTATTCGTGCATGCTGAGGTCATGTAGGGTTGTTCTCCGTATTTTCCACATTGTGGCGGTAAACACAAAGCCTTCTCGTGTGGAGCCAGACTTCCTTTACCCCCTTACTTACTGGAGGTCACTGGGGAATAAGGGAGTATACACTGGGGTGTAGGGTTTAGGGTTCGTAGGGAATGAAGGAATGAATGTATATATACATATATATCATGTAGGGATTATATAGAGATAATATTCCCTTTATTGCCCCACGCCGTAGGAACCATACGTCATGGTTAACAGTACTGCTTGGTTTCGGAATTCTTCAAGACAATGCGAGCATGCTCGCATCGTGGATGCCGTGTTCCCGAGATCCTGTCTTCAGCTGTCTTCCTGGAAGTCCTAAACCTTAATAACTCCGAAATCCGAAGCCTGGCATCCTAAACCTTGATCCGAAACCCTAAATCCCCAAATCCTGAACCCTAAGCCCCACATCCTACACCCAAAGCCCTAGACCCTCAACCCCAAATTCTCCAAGCCTAAGCCTTACATCCCAGACGCGAAACCTAGGAACATGGGCATGCCATGGTCGTACATCAGCAAGGGCCCCTCAGATACGGTGCGGAACTCTGCTTTGCTGGACGACATCTACCGGAAGGCCTGGGAATGGGGGTTTGGAGTTTAGGATTTAGGGTTTAGGGTTTAGTGATTAGGGTTTAGGGTTTACGGGGGACCCTTTTTAGTGATTTGGGGTTTCGGGATCCGGGGCTTGGGAGACCCTACGGTGGATACGTAGAGGAAATCTTGCACCACTCCCTCAAGATCCCCTGACAACCAATATATATGTATATAAGGCGTGGCAGGGTTTCAAGTATCCACCCAAAATGAGCAGCTTGGGATTCTTTGCGCTTCTGGTAGATGGGAGAAGGGGTTTCCTGAAGTAATTGCAAAAGCCAGAACACGGTCAGCAGGCCCTCGTTGCATGATGGCGGGACGTGGTGAACGTGTTCAAACCAGAGACATAGATTCGTAAGTTTCGTATCACGTAGTAGTGAGACTTCTATATTGGTAGCCCTACCCTAAACAATGCTTTCCCTAAAGCCTAAACCCTAAACCCCAAAACCCTAAACATTGCTTTTCCAAAGCTGTTCCACATGCCATCAGACTTGGAGCTCCCTTTCCTAAATGCGAAGCACAAGTGCAAAAGCCCTGAATCCGAACCCCCAGGCCCTAGGGTTTAGGGGTTTAGGGTTTAGGGTTGGGTTTATATGGTTTAGGGCCTTGGGTTTGGGGTTTAAACCCTAACCCCAAGCCCTAGACTCCAAACCCTAAATCTACGCTTCGGGAGGGCCTTGGGCGTCCTTGTAATCTTCAATTTGCCAACAGGCCCGTACAATCCCAGCAGAGAATCTTAAACCTGAAACCCCGAAACCAGAAATTGCAAAACCTTATGTAATTATATCCTAAGCCAAAAAGGCGAAACTCAAAACCCTGCAGCCCTTCACCCAGACAGACCCAGACAGTCTTTGGGAGGCCCCAAATTAAATACCCAAACCCCGAATTCCCAAATCCAAACTCGCGTCATACTCATGTTCAACCAGCCCCCGCCCTCCTCCCAAACCAAACAGCCCTAAACCTTTAAAACCCCCGCTAAACCCCTAAACCCTCAACCCCAAAACCCTTAAACCTCTAAAACCCTAAACCCCTAAACCCCTAATCCCTAAACCTCTAAAACCCCTAAACCCTCAACCTCTAAAACCTGAAACCCCTAAACCCTAAGCCCCAAACCCTAAGTCCTAAACCCTAAACCCCTAAGCCCTAAACCCCAAAACCCTAAACCTCTAAAAACCCGTAAACCCCTAGAACCCTAAACCCCTTAGCCCTAAACCCTTAAGCCCTAAGCCGAGAGGCCGGGATGAAGCCCCGCGGGTCTGAGACGCTACCGCCTGAGCCGTACAATCGGATCGGCCTCTCGAAGCTCTGATACCCTCTGGCTTAGAGTTTAGGGCTTAGAATTTAGGGTTTGGGGTCTAGGATTTAAGGTTTAAGGCTTGGGGTTTAGGGTTTGTAAGTTTAGGGCTGAGGGTTTGGAGTTCAGAGTTTGGGGTCGAGGGTTTAGGGTGTGGGGTCTAGGATTTGGGGTTTAGGGTTAATAAGTTTAGGGCTTAGGGTTTGCGGTTCAGAGTTGGGGGTTTAGGATTTAGGGTTTCAGGTTTAGGTCTCGGGTTTGGGGGTTTCGGGATTAGGGTTTAAGATACTGCAGGTCCCCTTCAAGAGATTATAGGAGATAATATCGGGTTATTTAGGGACAGAAAGAGTTCGGGATATACTCTCTGAAGACTTCTCTAGTTAGGGGATGTAGGGTTTAGCGATGCGTGGAGGAAATCTACTCCATATCACACCAAAATCTTTTTTTTGTAACGTATGCAGGGCGGTGCAAGGGTATGTAGGGTGGTGTGGTGCAAGATTCTGCCATCCACAGTAGGGACCTTTAAGCCTACAGATAGGGGAACCCCGAAACTCCTAAACCCCTGAACCCCTAAACCCGAACCCCAAACCCCAAAATCCTAAACCCCTAAACCCCTATCAGGTATATAGGGACCCCTGGGCTCAGGACCCATCTTTGGACTTTAGACCATTTACAGCCTTTTCTAATCTAATGGGGGTTTTCGTGTAAAGGAGTTATAGGGAATGCATAGATAGAGGGTTTAGGGTCGCCCTCCAAAGGCTTCTCTCGGAAAAAAACAGATTCTTGGTGGAATGGAGAATCAGGCTCAAACTCAAATGGAACATGAAACAGACCATGGGAGTTTTACAGGGATATGTCAGGCGTAGGGTAGCAAAGCTTACTGCCTTTAACCCTAGAAATTTCTGATGGCTTTTGCACAGCTTTTAGCTCTTGGAGGGGCGGAGCTTGGTTCTGAGATGAAAGGATGGGACGTCCCTCTCGAAACCTGAAGAAGGCACTTGCCTAGGCGTTTGCGCGCTCAGGGTTCATAGGGGCTTCAGGGCCTGTAGGGTCGATATAACTCAGGGGGTGGAGCTCCTGCACGCAAGTTGCTGTCATTATTTCTGTTACTAGTAATATTCTATGTGCCTTGAAAGTTTATACATGAGGTTGCTTTCATCAAGTAATCCCCTGCCCTAAAGAGTGAATTTCCTAGCCTCATGTCCTCAATCCATTATAGCATGGCAGGATTGGAATATGTGGCCTGAGGACAACCAGCAAAGATTCACATTCCCGGAGCTCAAGTAGCAAAAATGAGCATGTGCATGGCGTCCTGTACCCCACAATGAACAAGCATCAATACGTATATAAACAGAGGACCTGAAAAGAGGCCTTTGTGGACTGACGTCCTATCTATCTTCAATTACAAATAAGATGGGTATATAATAAATAGTAGGGTTTCCTTTTCACCGTAACTTAGTTTAAGTTCCTTCGGAGCAACCCAGTCTAACTAGCGTTCTGGGGGCTTGGCCTGCAGGATTTGAGCAAGCTACAGGCCGGCGCATGGGTCCCTTTTAGATCTTGCGGTCGTGAGGAAGGTAGTCAAGATAGGAGCAGGTTACAGACCATAGCCAGAGAGATCACTGTAGATTGCACCAATGTCTTGCGGTGTACCTACTCAGCGCTCTGCTGTTAGTTTCATGGCATTTTTCTGACAAGCTTTGGAAACTATGGCCTAAGAATCAGCAGCTATAGCCTGAAAACCTGCCTAAGCAATTGCACAGGGTTTTTGCCTTTGGTTGTTCCTTTTCCTCTCACGTTTGTATAATCAAACTTTTCTGGTCCCGCGGAAAAGCTGCAATAAGCAATCATGCGCAATCTTCCCTCATGATCTCATGCGGACTGCAGTAGTACCTGGCACAAAAAGTATAAAGACAGGAAGCTATTCCGACGGCCTGCATATCGCAAGCCATAGACTCTCAAAACCTAAGTCCCTGGAACCTACACCGTGAACTAGCAAGAATAGACTCCTGAGCGATACCTAGCTTGTGTGCTCCTTGCGTGGGGTGCCAGGGGGACGTAGTAAGTAGGTGGTTAAGAAGTGGGATAACTAGGGTTACCATATGTGTTACAGGGGTTCTCAACCTACTTACGAACCTGCTTACAAAGTCCGCCTGACCCTCCAAGTGGGGTCGGTAGATCCGCTAGATATCATGAAAGGTGATCTTGTTGGGCTTCGGAACGAAAGCCTCATTGCTCATATGCAGTCAACTCTTAAAACCCTGAACCTTCACAAGCGCGCGCGGTGCCTTATCTTCCTACGCCGCTTATTCTCAGACTCCGGTCGTCGAAGTTTCAACCGTCGACAGTTTCCAACTCGCGTTTGAAGTGAGCCGCTCAGTCGAGAGAAATCACTTTGAAATGGGAGTTTCTGAACAGCTGGATTCCAACAGTAGCTGAAGATTCTGCAGGTACGTACGTTAATGGCTACAACAGAAATGGTAGTTTCCAAACATGGGGGGGGACCTCAATATGACCCCCAATAGACGATTGTCTTCCCTCTAGGGACCCTCAAAAAGGTAGTCCTAGTTTTGGAAATCCACCTAAGCTTGTTCAAATGCATGGCCTTGCCTGTGGAAGTAAGATGCCCCGCCCCCCCTAAGCCCTGAACAATTGAGTTGTCCATGTGAGCCATAATCTCAAACCTAAACCCTACTTCAATGGGTTTTATAAGGGATTATATAGAGGACTACTTTAGGGCTAATTCAGGGGGATACTAGGAGTTTGGAACCTCTGTGTTGCGGGCTTGCTGTGGTTTAAGGGTTTAGGGGTTAGGGTTTAGGGGTTTCGGGAATAAAGAAGTCCCAGTGCCCATGTTATGGTAGCTTAATTTAAGCTTCTGAACAGCAAGCCAGATTGTCCATGTGTTGTCTGGGCGGGATCCTAAGTTCTTTATAAAACTTAGCTAAGTTTAGCTTGGTTTGCTTCAAGAAAATTAGGGCCAATCAAGGGGGAAACCATGGGGGCGGGAAATCTGTGATTGTCATTTTGTTGATCACTCGTACGGTTTTTTTGGTGGTAGTATCATGATGACGACAAAAAGCATGGTGTTTTTTCGGAAGCTCTCACATCACGGGCGGTGGGGCGAAGAGGATTTGGGACCCTTCAACCCACCTGTGGCGTCTGGGCTGCGCGGGATGAAGATCCCGAAATTTCCTAAAAGTATACGGTATAAGAGTCATGTGACTTATGTGCCAGTTCATGCTTTGAGCCGTTGTATATCTTAGTACCTTATGCTTCGGTGCTGCTGGCCCCTTAGGAATGCTGTCTTGCTCAGATGTCGAAAGAGCCCCAAGCACAGAGCTAGAAAAAGTGGTGTGCTGACGTGGCATTGGCCCGTCTGCACAGCCCTTCTTGCTCGGGTCCGGCTGTTGGGCTGTGAGTCACATCGGGGTTTCCCAAAATTAGGGGTGCTTTTTGGGGGGCCCTATCATTTGGATTATATATTCTGGTGTCTATATAGGCGTCCCTCTATTTAGGGAAACTACCGATTTTGCGTTCAGGGTTCGGGTCAAAAAGGTAATCAGGTAGGCTATGGTAGCAACACGCGGCAACACTGCAAGCAGGCATTAAATCAGTTAGACCCTTAACCCTAAACATTTCTGGGGTAAAGTCAGCCAGTGTCTTTCAACCTCTGAGCTGGCGTGGCTTCCAGAGGGGTTGTATAGGGGATAGGGGATAGAGCATCAGCTCCTAGACTGCGTGCTTTTGTTGTATGAAATCAGCTGAGCACAGTGTAAGGTGACAGAATCGCCAAGATTCATCTTACAGTATGGCTTTACAGTTTAGAGTTTATGGCTTTACGGTTTAGAGTTTATGGCTTTACTGTTTAGAGTTTATGGCTTTACGGTTTAGAGTTTAGTTGTTTCTGTTTCATCTGCCCGTTAATTACTCCCATCTTCGCAGTCCTCTCACAGCAACAAATGTGAGCACCTGGGCAACCTTTCACCATAAGCCCCCGCAGCCACAACTCTGTACCCTAAACCCTGACCCTAAGCTGCACTAAATCGTAAACCCCGAACCCTAAACCCTGAAACCTAAACCCTGTACCTGAACCATAGAGCCTTGGGGACTCCTCCTGTCCAACTGTGTACACAGAAATCTGGCGCCACATGTATGCCAGGATGTACGCTCTTGTTCTTGAACTCATCTGAGCTATAGTCTAAACTCCTTAATAAAGGGGTTTTGCAGGGAATATATAGAGGAGCATTCTAGGGGGATACTAAGAGTTTAGGTTATGATTCAGCTGTAGGGAGCCACAGGAGACTCCTGTTAAAGGCCGAGGCTTACAACTTGGAGAGTTCATTGCCTTATGACATCGGTTTAGGGCTTTTGGAGGAGAAGGGGAGTGGAACCCTGCAAAGCCATACAAAATCCCATAAGCCCTGAACCCTAAACCAATTCCTAAGTGTTTCGTCCCAGACTCAGAGCCCTTGGCATGGAGTTTCACAGGTTACGCTGCGTGTTGAGGGACGGCGACGTCTGGAGGGCAAGAAGTCACGCGTGCGTTTTGGGGGTCTACATTACCCTGAAGGAGTAGGATCCTTAACATGATCCCAAACAAAGAACCCAAAATTTTACGAAAATCCCACAGTCAACCAATGCAGGGTAGGCTTTTGGCGTAGGGCTTGCCATTCAGACTTCCCATTAATTAAAGTTAGTAGGCCGAATTAGGGTAAATTAAGGGGCAACCAAGGGGGTGGTAGTATAGAGGGGCGGTAGTAGGGGAACCCATGAAAGCCTGGGCCTGTATGACAACAGATCCGCCACTCTTGTATACTCAGATGCCTTCCTCGGCCCGGTATTCACTGATTCCTTCTGAGGATTTACCTGTTAGAAATTATGACTTCATATTCCCTTTGGGCTTTAGTCCCTGAATCCTAAACCCTACATCCTGAACCGTTTTTGTGGCAAACTATACCCGACAATGATCCGGCTCCTCCCTACACTCATACCCCCTATACCTTGAAAGCACCCAGCCCCTGAGCCCAAACTCTGATCCCCACACCCCAAATCATTTGAGGGGTTTAGGGTTTCAAGGTTTAAGGCTTTAGGGTGTAGGGTTTGGGGTTGGTTGGGAGATGCTTAAGCGGCATACCAGAAGTCCCTCTAAGATGTGTGGAGGGGGGAGAAACCCATGAGCTTTCGGGGGTTAGGATTTAGGGATTAGGGCTTAGGGTTTTTTCAAGCTTCAGGAAGTATCTGGCCTGTAGACATGGAAGTCCAATCCGCTCCCCTTAATATCAAAGCCTCCACCCCCATGACATTGAATATTTTCATTGCGGTATAGGGAACGATGTTGGGCAATCCCAGTAAAGTTGCAAACTTAGCCTTTCTTTGGGCCATGGAACTCAGCACTTAGAAGTTCAACTGCGTATACCCTCAGGCCCTTCAGCCAGAACTGGGAGTGATACGTTGGATTTTCCTGGAACAACTTTTAGTATGGACCATTATTCCCATGTAATCTCGATAAAGGCCCGCGAAAACACACTCTCTCGGGCCTGTAAAGTCAAGTCGAGATAAACCTGACTCTTGAAGAGTAGGTTCCGCATCTGCCGTTTCTGCATGTCACCACTTCCCATCCTCAAGTCTTTACACCCATAGTTGTTTTGTTGATAGACATGGAGCCCCAGGGAATGACCCCTAAACCCTAAGCCTCAGCAGAATGAGTTCCAGGTACACCCATGAAGTTGTCACAGTGTGGTACCGTCCTCCCGAAATTTTGCTCGGGAGCCAGATGCCCGCTTCCCAGACGCGGTTTAGGGTTTAGGATTTGTTGGGTTCTGGGGTTTTGCGGGCTTAGGGGTTAGGCTAATTAGGGTCTAGTGGGTTTAGGGCTTAAGACTTCATGGGGTTAGTGGTGTGGGCTTAGGGTTTAGGATGCCAAGAAGGTGTTTAATCAATTCAGATAGATGCCATGCATAATGTAGACCCAGAATTGATATACCCCTCCTTTTAATAGGGCCTTATTATTAGGATCCCTAATCTAATCCCTGTTAAGGGCAGCCCTCAAGCCCTAAACCCGAGGTCTACACTACATTCGGAGGCATGGCCAACAAGCTTTTACTTACCTTGCCTTGCTCACAAGATGTGGTGCAAATACCCTGAACCTCCAGCTTCGTCAAAGCACAGACCACCCTGAACCATGAGAGGAGGAGGAGGAGGAGTAGTAGCAGTAGTAGTAGCAGGCAGCATCGTTGTAGTCGTCATTGTTGATGATGATGATGATAAAAATATGCATAGCATTACTTTTACTGTAGTAGCCCTTTTCCAGGTAGCTGGCAAATAGCGTTGGGGTCCTAGTTTCCAGTTGTCAGGGCCAAGGTCTGCCCACATGGATGCGAACTTATTCAACGCCCGCACATCCTCGAATTACGTGACATGTTCCATATACGAGATTGACTTTACTTAGTAACCTTCACGTGAATATTCGGAGGATGTGATTAAGCCTACGAGGCAGGTCTGCAGGCTGGAAGGCTATGTAGTAGTTTCCCAGCACATGGCTTAGGGTTGAGGGTTTAGGGTTCAGAGTTTAGGGTAGTTTGGGGTTTAGAGTTTAGGGTAGTTTCCCAAAACAGGGGGAGCCCAATATAAACCCCAAAATCTTCAAAATCCTTACTTTGGGGACCCCTAAAACGGTACTTCTAATGTCAGGAAACCCCCGTATTTAGGATTCTGTTGGAGCCTGTGGTGTAGGAGCCTGAATCCTTTCCAAAATTATGTTCTTATCATCCTGTTATATTTATAGTAGAATGCACCGCAAAGCCTTGTTCCAATTGAATAGGCCCTTACCGTCTTGGGAATTGCATTCACGTTTGAGACAAAGACTCCTTCCCTTTGCCGAGATATAGCTTGCCGGTGGACATGTGGAGCATTGGCTGCGTGATTGGTGAGGCGCGGACGGTTGTTAAACCTAGAACTTGAATCCATTTCCCGCTACAATGCTGTCTTTATGCTGTGGGTCTTTATTTCGTGGTGCATGAACACTGAAGGACCTTCTTTTTTGGTGGAGAACCGGGTGCTCCAAGATTTGCTATTACTATGACTATGATTGATACTAGAAATCCGGAATGTGGTGCATTTTGTTGTCGGGCGACGGAGGGCGTTCTGTCAGTGGTCGCAGTTGCATTGTTTCTTCGCGGAGTGGAGTCCCACAAACCTATTCTCCTATACCCTCCGGACGTGGTTAAACGTTTTTCTTATAGTACAACCTCCAGGAACTCTTGAACATATTGTTTGCAGTGTAGATCCAAAGGGGTCACGGTATGTTCTGGGGATGTCTTTGAGAAGGGGCTCTCCGGATGGAAGCCTAACAGCTACTCGTTAAGCCCAAAAAAGTCTAAGCCCACCCTAACAGCCCGCTTCAAGTTTAGGGTTTTGAGACATAAGACCCCTAAAGCCATGAACCTTGTCCAAACTCTCGCACCTTAGGCCTGAGATCACACTTCTGGACGCACCGCTGTAGGTTGGATGGGCTGATGGACCATCAGAAGTGGCGTTATAAGTTAAAAGTCTCTTAAGCTGGATGAAAACTACAGTTGTAAGTATATAGCCCCCGCTTATAATTACCCATGCACCTGAAAAAGCAGGTTGCAGGGTTCCGGCAGAAGAAATCCGAAGAGCCCCCTCCTGGTTCAGGCGCTTGTGAACATGAAGCCCTCAACCAGGGTTTCCTTGTCCTATAAACGGGTTTAGGGTTAAGGTTTTAGGGACCCTAAACCCTGAACCCCCTTGGTTGTTTATTTGGGAGCCAGACTCTAAATCTGGTTTGGGAAGCTGTGCCAGGATAGCCAACTAGACCTTATAAGCCACCCTAATCTACCCTACTAAGGATCCTAATTGGGAATTTTGGGGTCTAAGCCCTTAGCCTTCAACTAACCTCAAATCCTAAACACTAAACTACTAAACCCTAATCCCTGAACCTTGAACCCATCTGAGCTATAGTCCTAACTCCTAGTATCCCCCTTAATATCCCCTATAGTACTCCCCTATATAAGCCCCTATATAACTCCCTTTAAGGAGTTTAGACCATTGC
>CAJNIZ010042626.1:23433-33629 GCA_905231905.1 Symbiodinium pilosum | reverse complement strand
TGATTCTCCATTATTAGGGTATAATAATTTAAGGAGTTTAGACTATGGCTCATCTTCGCAAGCCCCAAACTCTCAGATGGCCACCTCGCAGCCTCTCTTCAGCGGGGATTCGGCGACTCCGCCGCAATCTTCAAGGGCTTTCAAGGGTGTAGGGTTTAGGGATTAGGGTTTAGGGATTAGGGTTTAGGGTTTAGGGTTCAGGGTTTAGGGTTTTGGGGTTTAGGGTTTTGGGGTTTAGGGTTTGGGTCATTCCCCCTCCCAGTAACTGTCCTTAAAGGGGCCTTCTTAAGGGGGTCTTATAACTCCTATAACCCATTGTGGTAACAGTTACTGTAAGGGCGAACGACCCCAGGTTTAGGGTGTAGGGTGGGCTTATGGGGGGTACTACTATTCAGGTTTGAGGGTTAAGGTTTAAGATTTCCATCAATTAGAGACCCTTGTTTGGGAGTCCCCATAGCAAGGGTTAAGGTTTTTTGGAGTCCATATTGAGGCTCACTGTTTGAGGAACGCCTCAGGTCATGGGGAGCTCGCGGTGTGTCCGGGTGGTTTGAGTTTGAGGGTGTGCATCCCCTATATCATGGGTTCAACTAGTACCCCCCTCCATACTGCACCGCCTAGGGTCCCCCCTTAATCAACGCTATTTTGGGATAGGTAAGCTTCATTTAGATTAATTAAGTTGGGAACCTAGGGGGGGTAGTATAGAGGGGGACTAGTTGAACCCATGACTATAGCGGAGTATTATATAGGTTTCTAGAGAGGTACATGAGCCACTGTCCATGCGGTTGTTATCTTGGGAAGAGAAGCCTTCACATTCAATTGCCAAGCGGTTTCTTGGGATTTGCTTTTACAAGAGGCGGATGGAGAGGCTTTTTGGGAGACTCCCTCATCGTGCCCAAACTCACCTAAACGCTGAACCCCAAACCCAGCTGCCAGTTCTGACATCCTGAGGAGATTGACACACTCTTCCGGATCTTCAAGAAGCTCGGCACCCCAACGGAGGCTGAGAATTGCCCAGCTACCAGGGTGTTTAAGGTATTAGTATTAGGGTATAGGGTTTAGGGTTTTAGGGTATAGGGTATAAGGGTATCAAGGTATAGGGTATTAGGTTTTAGGGTCCAAAAAAGCCAGCAACCTTTGCTCCTTGTTCGGGGCTTCTCCTGCATGCTTCAAGGGTGGGCTTTTCTGTAAAGGGAGTACTTGGAGGGCCAGGTAGACTTATCTTATTTACCTACTTACCAAGTCTCCCTGGCCCTCCAAGTATACTCAGGGTTCCTAGTTTCGGGGTTCCCATTTCACTCCCTTGATGCTGGGCAGGATGTCGTTGCCTCACAGCTCCTGTGCCTCAGACTTAAGAAGGTATATCCTGAAGCAGATGGGAGCAATACTCATATGAGCCATAGTCTAAGCTCCTGAAAGGGGATCACATGGGGTATGATACAGGGGAGTATGAGAGGGGTTAGTAAGGGGGATACTAGGAGGTTAGACTATATAGCTCATATGATCTCATACGGAATTGTCTCAAGAATCATCATCCCGGTTCCTTGCAAAAAGATAGCACATCCAAGGTTCAGGCAGCCAAAAAACTCCACAAGTAACCCTATAAGATCCCGTTATTTACCCCTTTCATAACTCGACATAACCTCAAATCATGACGGTTTCCTTGAACGAGACGGGTTCAGGTAACATGCCTCGTGGATTGACCACCTGACTTGCGTTGCCCTATTCAACCTAGACACTGGATTTGGGTATAGGGTTTTGGGTCTAGGGTTTTTGGGTCTAGGGTTTTGGGTCTAGGGATTTGGGTCTAGGGTTTTGGGTTTAGGGTTTTACCTTCCCCCAAATCCAATGGGATACCCATTTAAGCCCCCGCTCCCAAGGACAGTAGTTTACAAGGAACCTGTTTTCAGGTTCCGTGTTAGCTTCAGGAGCGTAAGGTTGCATTTGTTTGTGTTACTTGCTGTTTAGGCTGGGCTCCACGCTTGTTTTAGGCGGTCTGAGTTCCCTTTTCTGGCGACAAAACGGATGCAGATCCTGGTATAGGATTCTGCCACGTCCAAAGAATGGGGCAGAAATCAGGGACCAGAGTGGGACGCTCTTTTCTTCCCGGTTAAACGGTATGGATTAGGAGGACCCCCCACCCTGTAATAGTGGTAGAATAGGACTATAAGAGGACCCTAGTATAATTACCATTATCCCTTACAGTGACTGTTACTGGGTGGGGGGTCCACCTAAGGTATGGAGCAATTTCTTGACAAGGGTCCTTTGATTTGTCTTTGGCTGGGAGAGCTCTAACCTCTGTTGATAGGGTCTGCGTTGAAAGATTTCAACCCTAAAACTATACTCCCCCTTTAGTAGATAGAATATGGCTTTGGGTATATCATAATAAGATCCCCATGGACCTCATATTCTATCTACTTAAGGGGGACTACAAATCTTAAAACCCTTTGTGAAGCTTAAGCTTCTTTTTAAAAGCATTCAAAATATTGAAGTTAAACAGCTTTTTCTCATGAGAGCGCCCTTAATTCCTTTTACCAATCACTTTAACATAGGACCCCGAGATCATGGTGAGACTGTTGCTACCCGATAGATAAATATCCCTAAACCCTAATCCCTAAACCCCCAACCCTAAACGTAAGTATCCCCAAAAGTCCGAGGGGTTGAAAAAAAAACTAAATATCCCTAAAGCCATTCCCCTGGGTTCCTGCGAGACGTTGTGTTTTGCTTTTGGTTCCCTAAACCCTAAACCCTAATCCCCCAAAGCCTAAACCCTAAACCCCTCAACCCTAAACCCCTAAACCCGCTCCGGGTTGATTTTTTGTGTCCTGGAGTTGAAGGTTACTTGGAGGGTCAAGGGTGACCAGTAAGCAGATTAAGAAGGGACTAACCTGGGTTCCTATATGGGTTATAGGTTAGGAGGACCGCCCACCCTGTAATAGTCACTATAAAGGATAATGGTAACTATATTAGGGTCCTCTTATATTCCTATTATACCACTATTACAGGGTGGGGGGTCCACCTAAGTTATAGGGATTATTAACCTACCTACTAGGCCTCCCTGACCCTCCAAGTAGGGTCTAGGTTTAGCACTCTCAGGCTTCCTAGGTAAGGAAAGCACAAGCCATGACGAGTGGAAAGCCTAGAGTCTCTTGCCATTTCCATGTTGGCTAGCACGGGTATTTCATAACATACCTGCCGAAAGTGGTTCTAGTCCAAGATGGGCCTTGGATTGTGAGCACCTAGCTGCTGTTCAGGAACGTGAGCTAAGTGGCCACCACAAAAACTGAGAACCCTCAGTATAACACCAGTCTGGATGTAATTTTCCATTCTGTTGTCCATTTGATTCTCCATTGTGGTAACTTGCTTAGAGGGTCAGGGGAACTTAGTACGTAGGTTAATAACCCCTATAACCCATATAGTAACCCCAGTTATCCCCCTTACTAACTACTTCTTAAATCCCCCTGACCCCCCCAAGTAATTGCAGTTCCGTAGCGATCCTGTCTCGGCTTCTGTGTTCAACAATCCAGGGGAGGTTGGAGCCCAAAGTTCCAAGCCGGGATATTGTCCTCACCCAATACTGTATAGTGTTATATAGGGCTATTTACCCCCTATAGTGGAGAATCAAATCGAAAAGAAAACCGAAGAAATTTTGGGAGTTTGTCAAGGTGACTTCAGACCTTCTTAGGATCCCTTTACCCTCTCATAGTCCCTTTGTCTCCTTGTTCCCCAGAACATGGGTGTCACAGGAGCAGGGAAGCTTGAAGGGTTTGGGTCCTTCACCGACTGCAACAGGTTCAGCCGTGCGAAGTGGGTTGACAAAGACAGAGTGCATGTGCCCTTGGAAATGCATGCCTCTGGAAAGCCTTGCTTAGTGACTGGAGTAGGACTTGTTGCATTAGAAGTGCAGGTGTAGATGCACTATCCATGTGGCTAAGAAGGTCAGACTCTCTCCGAGGCTCAGAGTCGTTTCCCCCCTTGCTCGTTGTGAAAGGCCCGGAAAGTAATCTGGGAGTTGTAGAAAAACGTGGTATGTGTTTCTGCATGGCATCTGTTTAAGCATGTTCAGAAACCTGCAATGTTTTTTGATACGGTGACGTTGCTCACGATACATCTCAGCAAATGAGGCAAGTCCATACCCACTTCGGAACTGAGAGTCCTAGATCCTCCTCGAGCCTAACTCCAACAAGCTTTCAATTACACAATGTGCGCGGAACAAGTCGCTCGTCGAGCAATTGCTTTTTGACTTCAAGGGCTCTGCTGATGTGCTGCATGTGCTGGTGTCCGGACTTCAGAAGTTGAAAGTCTAATGGAGCAGACAGGGGTATCCATTTATTCCATGCACGCCGCGCGCGCGATTCTACAGGAAGAGACTATTTTTTAAGATCTTAGGTATGCGACGAAGAAGCTTCGCACTCCATTTATGAGGGGTTTGTGTAAAGGTTCTCAGGTCGAAAGAACGGCTAGGAAATTTGTAGAAGTTTTGAGCACGGGTCGGTCAACAAAAGCAAGTTCCAGGCACTTCCTTTCTAGTACATTAAGTACTTCAGAAGCAGCAGTACGAATATATTCGGCTGCGAATCACAAACATAGAGTATGTAGCACGCTTGGGCGGCCATTTCCGCAACACCGCGAAAAACCGTTCGTGGGCGCGCGTGTATGAAGCATTCAGGACAAGAGTGTGCAACGACAGGACACAACAAAGGAGCATGCAACGGGGAGGCTACCCCTTTAGGAAAAAGTCTTGATGCACAGCCCTTCCATTTCAGGCTGGGATTCTCCAAAACGATGGGGCTCCCTTCTTGGATCACAAGAAAGGAACCGTGTTGTAGAATTGCACTCACACCAGGAGCATATTCCACGCAGAAAGGCTGCATGCATCATCAAAATTTACCACGAACATACACGTGTTCGCATCTTTGTCCATGTTCTGCAAAGGGAAGGGGCTGCGCCTGGTTTTTTTGCAAAGGGCAAGCACCCTCGAGAGTTCCCAAGAACCTTTATGCATTCACATGTCAGTCCATGTTACGCAATTGGGGTCTGCCCTCCGAACCACCTCGCTTGTGAACACTACGCAGAAAGGTTGCATATCCCAGCAACATCTGCCACAAACGTATACATGGTTGATCTTTGTCCATGTTTTCCAAATGGGGCGGGGAGGGCTGCGCGCCCCTCAAACCCTCCCATTTTTTCAGTCGAACTCTAATTACCATCAACCATTCCCAAGAAAACCTACATGTACACCCACCCGTTCGACCATCTTTCGCTGATTGGGGTCTGTCTTCCCTACCCCTCGATTGTAAGAAACTATGCAGAAAGGTTGCAGATCCCATCAAAGCTTACCCTCTCCCCCCGCAAACATACACCTGTGCGCATCTTCGCCCATGTTTTGCGATTGAGGGGGGCTGCGGCCCGGACCCCCCCCGCTTGTTTGAACAATAGCAAATACCATGGGAAGTCCCCGAAAAAATCAAGATTTGTATACATGTTTTACACATTGGGGTCTGCCCTGCCAAATCCCTTGTCTTTGTACATACCATTTGGAAAAATGGCAACCATTTCTTGCAAGACCCATTAAAACCTGCAACCAGCCTGCATGTTCCCCTTGTTTTTCATGATTTGTAAACGCGGGGAGCTGAGCCCCCCCGAACCCCCCACGCCCCCGCTTGTGTAAATACCGCGCATAAAACTTGCACATCCCTTGCTAAACATAGACGTGTTCACACCTTCGTGTATGTTTTGCAAATGGCAGCGGGAGCGCCCGCCGACCCCCATTTTTTACCTCAAGCAAATATGTACAGAGTAGAGCTCTCACAAGGAGCGTCCTTACATGTGCATTCAGACTCAGAGGACATTTTCGTTTGGATTTCCGTGCAGTTTCATTCCAAGTTGAGTTTTCACAGGGGGCGTCTTCACATTATCGTTCCAAATCGATCTCACGCAGAACTTTTGCATATTCTCGATACAAGCCCTCGGCCTCTGAAAGAAAAAACATGCCCTCGGGCTCCGCGACAAAAATCGCAAAATCGTTTGCGCCAAGGAACCGCAGAAAGAAAAAGAAAAACGCGGCGGGCTTCGGGATTTGCACGTGTATCTAGGTCTGGTGTGTGACATCCTCATATTTGTGCGCAGAATCATGCTCTGGGGTGGAGCATCGTTGCATGTTCATTCAAAACTGCGCTTTCAGGTGGCGCGTCCTCGCATGAGCGCTACAGATCGAGCTCACGCGTGGAGCAAACTGACAGTATCACGTCCTCGCATGCATGTCCTGCAGTTTTGTTCCAAATCGAGCTTTCGGATGGGATGTTTGTGCATTCTCGACCCAATCCCCGGCCATAGGGAAAAATCAATTAACGCACCCGACCTCCATAGCAAAACCACCTCCACAGCAAAGATCATTCCTATCACCACAAAGCAGAATCATCATTGCCATAGGCAACCTGCAAGAGACGCCAAGTTGCTGGAAACCATTGCAGACGAATAGCAATCCTTTTTTCGTCAAGATATTTGAGCACAGCTTCATGTCAGCTCCAGGAATGGCCCCCGAAACGGTGCGCAGCACAAGTTTACCTTTTGGGTTCCGTCATGGTATACTACCCAAAGAGGAACTATATAGGAGGGTCTGGGTAAGCACACTGCGACGCGGCATGATAAGAAAATCATTCATCCATGTTGGTTTTTGAACTGTAGGACGTGCCCCGCCATGTTTGCCCAACAATAAAATTGCTGAGACGCCCAAAAGTTTCGGTGCCCAATAATGATAATCAGCTTCCTCATACCTCTCCTCGTGTTCGAGTGCATCCTTGTTGTCGGAAATGTGATTGTGCGCCTAACGCATCAAGCCCCAAATCTGAGTGAATAAACAGCGTGCACTGGTGCAGGATGTATGGCCCGGCCTCACCAAATTGCCGGATTTCAAGCACATTGGCAGATTGGGGGTTCCTCTCGACGCCCAAGGAAAAATTGAAGTAGATTGGGCCACCGAATCTGATTTCAGCAGCACTCCTTCATGTAGCAGTCCTGGGTTGCCAGGTGTTGAATGAGGTGTATGGCATCTATATGGTTGGCTTTAAATTAAAGATCTGAAGAATAGCTCGGTCCCATTACAAGGTTGATGATTTTTGGCCCTTGGACTTTTGAAACTATCATCTTCCTTTTCGGGTTTTTCGGGTGGACGGGGTCTGTCATGCTGTTCCTGAGTTGGATGGGTTGAGCAGTAGGGTTTACGTTTGCAGCGGGGCTCAGGGTCTGGTTGAGCTGGGAGTCCGGGATGTAATTGTTTGTTGGAGCTTTCTCATAATCGTGGGCTACGTTTTGCACTTCGTACTGCAAGGGTTTTAAGTGCTGCGGAAGCGGCTGACATTCTCGCAGGCATGTCCAGACTTTAATTCGTGAAGCGAGTTGCGGTGCAGGCTCCGAAAGCACTATGCCATTTCAGCCGTACCTTCCTTTGCAAAATGGAGGGTTGCATGCTTCTACGCATGAAGAGCCCCAATTCTGTGCCGAAACCCTGAACCTAGATCCCCTTACTACCCTAGAAGTAAGCCATGTGTATATATGTATACGTTGATATGTTCTTTCTGAGACGGTGCATGATTTTCCTTTCATGGAAGGTCTGTGATGGGAATCCATTCCCCTATGGAGGCTCCTAGACCCGGTCCTGGAATCCTTCCAGATCAAGGGCTGGAGAGGCACCCAGTGGGATCCGGAGACACGTCTAAGGCAAGAGGAGGTGGTGCCAAGAGGAAGGCTGACGGAGTGGAGCAGAGCCACGATGAGAAGACACCAAAAAATGGATTTTCACTGGGAATCATCTGCAGATTTGAGCAGCTGCTGCTGTGCAATTGTGGGGCCATCGGAAGCTCGAAGGCATGGTATCGGGTCGGAAGAGTACAAGCCAAATAGGGCAGCCTTTTCCTAGCTGGAAGAAGGCTTGCTAGACGCAATAGGTTTTGGACAACCTTCGGTCGAAATCAAATACAAGCAAATGTCTTGACTGTCCTGATTGTGGGTTTTGGTGATAGCTGAGGAAGCTCAGTTTGGGTGTATTTGAGGTACCTTATACCCTGATACGTAAGCCTGTCCCTAATATTAAATACTCCCAGTATGTGATAATATACCACAAAAGGGAGTATTCAATATTAGGGGAGTGGGGGGGGGTGTAATATTAGGGGGAGAAGATTATAGCGGGAATTTACGATTCCTTACAATGCGGGCAATAAATCAAAGTGGGTTTGCTTGATCTGGGTTGTTGCTAAGGAAGTTCAGCTACAGTATTGGGAAATCCCATGGACAAGTACTCAACTAAGTACCATCATGTGGATACATGGTAAGTAATGGGATTGCAATATATCGGTAAATGAGTTTAAGTTCCTTTCGCCAGCAGCCCGATTGTGAGGTCAAATGTTTCAATTAAGTTCCAATTTCATATGGTATGAAAAGTAAGGCTCCATGTGGCCTGAATTAAAAGGGTACTTCTGCTACAAAGGAGTTCCAGGCAATTCCCGCAAACCCCAAAATTCAAGCCCCAAACGCCAAACGCTGAACCCCCAAATCCCAAATCCTAAACCTGCAAATCCCAAATCCTAAGCCCTGAACCCTAACCCCCAAATCGTAAACCCTAGACCCCCAAATCCCAAAGCCGAAACCCTAAACCCCCAAATCTTAAACCCGAAACCCTGACCCCCAAATCCCAAACCCTAAACCCGCAAAGCCTAAACCCTAAACCCCCAAATCCTTCACCTTCATCTCGAGGTCTTCTTGAGCCCCGAGCTCGCCGAAAAATCCTGAATCGGTAAATCCAAAGGATCCTAGACCAGCCACATCAGCCACAGGGTTTAGGGTTTAGGGTTTAGGGCCATAGGGTTTAGGGTTTACGGTTTTTCGGGTTTAAGTTCTAAACTCCTTAAAGGGGGGCTTAGATAGGGGATTATTTGGGGAAACCCCCACATGTGCCCTCACAGAGGTCCCTGTGTCCAATGTCCAGGGCAGCGGGTGTGTACATTGTCAAAGCAAACCCCTACTGTCTCAACCCTAGACCCTAATTAATATAACTACTATGACATAATGTAATGTGATAGAATATGATATAATATACTAGAATATAATACACCGCCCTAAACCCAACTTCAAGGCAACCCCCTGGAGTCTCCCCAAACTGCCGTATATCCACGTGGTTCAGGGTTTTGGTTCTTCGATTGGGTCCTTCAGCCCGGAACTGCAAATCCGAGACCCTAAGCTCTAAACTTATGGGCTGTTCTTCAGGCATGGACGATTGGAAAGCTGAAGTAGTATCTACGTAGACCCAAATATTTTACTGATTGCCATATTCTTATCCATTCCCTGAAGCCTCAACCCTAAATAGTAGTTCCACTTTCTTTCCGAATCCCTAGACTAGACCCTACACCAAAAATTGTAGCTTCCATTTCTTTCCCATTCCCCAAAACCTTCAACCCTATATCTCCCTATAACGCGGTTGAAGGTACATCAGGGCCTATGGTAGTTTCCATATTCTTTTCCCTTCCTGCTACACTAAACCCTAAACCTTAAACCCTATACACCTTAAACCCTATACACCCTAAACCCTACACCTTAAACCCTATACACCCCTAAACCTTAAACCGTAAACCCAACAAGTTGAGGCCTAGCTTTCCTCGCTGGCCACCCCAGCCCTGGTCGTCAATCCGCAATACCGCTGCCCAGGCTCAAAGGGGGAGGTCTAAGGGTTTTGGATTGGGGGTCGAGGGTTTAGGGTTTTGGGGGTGAGGGTTTAGGGTTTACAGTTTTGGGGTTTTGGGTTTAGTGTTTAAGGTTCAAAGGTCTTGGGGGGTCAGGGTTTTTGGGGGAGAGCGGCTTTGGGTGTGGGATGTGGGTTCAGGGTTTTGTGTCTCGGGTTTTGGGTTTGGAGTTTGGGGGGTTTGGGGTTGTTGGGTCAGGGGTTTGGGTTTTTGGGTCTAGGGATGTGGGGTCTAGGGTTTTGGGTTTTGGGAGTGAAGTTTTGGGGTTAAGGGTTCAGGGTCTAGGGTTTTGGGTTTGAGGACTAGGGTTTCTAGGGCTTTTGGGCTTAGAGATTTACATTTTGGGGTCTGGAGTTCCGGGTCCAGGGCTGGCTTTGGGGGGATTCCCCGATTCCTGCTCGAAATTGGTGGGCATGGGGCGCCTGAGGAGCCTTTTGGTGTGGGGACCATATGAGCTATAGTCTA
>CAJNIZ010042626.1:0-18935 GCA_905231905.1 Symbiodinium pilosum | reverse complement strand
GCCTTTGGGGGCACCTCTGTTTCTGGTTCTGGGGGGCGCCTCTGGGTGGGTTTGTTGGTGGGTGGGTTTGTTGGTGGGTGGGTGGGTGGGTGGGTGGGTGGGTGGGTGGGTGGGTGGGTGGGTGGGTGGGTGGGTGGGTGGGTGGGTGGGTGTCGTGTGTTTGTTTTTGCTGCTTGGGCGAAAACACGACCAAAAAGAAAAACGAAAAGCCTAAACATAAAAACAGACCAGACAACCAAAAAATGAATCTTCTTACCTTCTATTTAGAGCCATACGCAAAGTCCAGAACCTAACATCCGCAAACGCGGATTAGGGTTGAGGGTTTAGGGATATCGCAACCCATCGCCTAAAAAAGCCTTAAACCCCTCAAGCCCTTCAATCCCGCACCTGAAGGTATTTCCGCGATGCGTCTTCCAAAGAGGAAGCTTGACGAGTCCACCCACGGAGGCAAATATTTGGCCACATGATCACTTGTTCTGAATAACCCACAAGGTTTAGGTTTCAGGATTCAGGAATCTTTGGAAGGACACTTCACCTCCGGCCACACAATATCCTTGAGATATCATGTCTGGAGTGAGGAGGGGGCAAGGGCCTGTCCAAAAAGTGCCTACTGAAGGAGCTCAAATACTGACCAACAGTTTAAAGTTTAGGGGCATAATGGGGAATGAAATTCAAAAGGAAGTGGAAAAAGCACATGCAAACTTGAATGATGCTGGGGCTATAGGGATGATTGCAAATATTTTGCTTGTAGAATCCTTGCACAAAAGAGGAAAAGGTACATACTTCAAGTAAACCTCAAAAGGACTTTGGTAATGATGAAGGCATCTACATTATGCAACCTTAAACCCTAACTCCTAAACCCTAAACCGAAATCCTAAACTCTCAACCCCTAAACCTTAAAACCCTAAACCATCCTGGCTGCTTCAACACAAACTTGGGACCATGAGCGGACCTTTACGACTGGATTCTTCTGACGGGTGCTACCGGAGGACAAGAGATGCGCAAAATCATGTGAGCTATAGTCTAGATTTCTCATATCAGTCTTAGTAACCACTATAATAATTAGTCCCCTATATAACCCCCTATACAATCCCCCATTTAAGCAGTTTATAGACTCTAGCTCATGCTTTCGGCAGCCAGCAGCAATGAAGTGCTTCAGCTGTTCAAGCTGAACGGCCGCGTCCGCAACTCTTCCTTGCGCGGTTTATGGTTTTAGTCTAAGGTATGGGCCCCTAAACGGTGCCCGTAGGCCTTTTTAGGGTGGTTCTAGGACCCTTCAGGGTACATGAAGTATATAGTAGGTATAAAGATCCCGAGGCAAAGCAAAGGACCCATCTTACAGGCCCCATGGTTTCCACATTTCATTAATTTTAGGGTTAAGGATTGTGAATGATTTCGAGTCTGGTGGCCGAGGAGTAGGTCTTTCTGCTGGAACGGCTGCGCTTTAGAATCTCCTATGTTAGGGGTTTCCCGGGTGTATATTGGGGGCCCCTATTTATTGAAACTACCATGCGAAGACGGTATGATCGATGGATCAAATCCTGCCTCACCCTAAGTATACTATGCTATCTTGTTTCCAAGGCTTTGGATAGATAAGGTCATGCAGGATTCTGTCCATTAACAGTAAGCTTGTGTCAGGATAATGTCATATGAGCAAAAGTCTAAACTCCTTAAAAGGGTGGATTATATAGTTATATCGGGGACGATTACAGGGGTTATTAAGGGGGATACTATGGCTCATATGGTTGTAGGTTTACGGCGTGTCGAGGGCCTTTTACATAATCTATTTCGTGGGTCATGTTACGCCTCCAAGTAGCCCTAATTCTCCTTAAATAAGCCTAATAAAGGGGAACCATAGGGGGTAGTAGGGTAGGGGAACCAGTGCACCTTCGCAGAAATATAGTTGGTGGACGAACAAGGTGCCTTGAGGTGTGTTCAACGGACGAGCACTTTCAACTCTCAAGCCTAAATCCCGCACCCTGACCCTAACCCCAATACCCCAATAGAGCCCTAATATAACCCAATACCCCAATATAGCCCTAGTATCACCCCAATAGAACCCTAATATAACCCCAGTATAACCCCAATACAACCCTAATCCCTGAACCCTAACCCCTCAACCCTGAACCAGCCTAGCTCAAGTGCATTGATCAGAGCCACGGGCTCACCCCCGAACATGATTCTGCCCTGCCTATAGTTGCACTGTCATTGCTTTTCAGGAGACATGCAGGCAACCCAACAGGATATTTTTCTAGCTATTCAGAACACGCCCATGGAAATCAGCTGGACTCCACCTCCTCTGCGTCCTTACTCTCTCATCTGAAGATTCTGGGAAAGGGTACTAATTGCATGAGGTTCCGGTCCCGTCCTGAAGGAAACAAATCATCGTTTACCCCGGAGATTACGCGACTGCATTGTGCCATGCTAGGGTGTAACCTACTCAAGGTACAGGGTGCTCAGGACGAAGATCATGGGCTTGCGGGGCATGGGTTCCACAACAGAGGTGTGTGAGACACTGTGCGCGAGCCCTCTGTTCCGCAAGCCACTGTGGATTTCATTCCAATGCAGGTAAGATTGGGGGCTGTTCTTGGTGGTGGAAACATCCAATCCTCCTACCAAACAGGATGGTTCAAGATCATAATGCGTAGCCGCACCATCACCATCGTCAACAACAACAACGACGACGACGACGACGACGACAAATTCATCACCACCCTCATGATCGTCATCATCACCATCATCATCAACATCATCACCATGAGACCGTCTACTTAGCACTCGCCTTTGCTTGGTTCTGAAAATGTCGACCTTTCATGGACTTGAGGACACTCTAAGATGAAATTGTCAACGGTGATCATTTATGGATCGCCAAGGACATCATTCTCAGCCACAACCTCTTACACTATTCGCGCTATATAGAAACATTCATGGGGTTTCAGATGTCCTGGAGATCTCATAAGCTTAGCAAAGCTATTCCCTTTGGCAGCAGGCACAAGAAGCTTCCGGAGATGTTCTGAGCTGATAGAGCTGTGCCCCCACACCCTCAGCCCCCTGCAGCCTGTAGAAGCTTCAGTCATCACTAGTAGTAACTTCTCCTTGTAGGCCTTTGTAGTATCTAGAATATGCTGTACTTTTTCACGTGGCCCTTCGTCCTGCCAGCTATTCAGGCCTCACAATCACCAGGCAGTTTTCCAAACTTGTGATTAACCCCGTACCATTACCCCCGCATGATGGCAAACATGGCACATGTCACACGATCCTTCCTGAAGTTCTCAAAATACAATATACCCCATTATAATATGGCAGTTTTCATGTTCTTTTCCATTATCCTTATACGACCCCAATAATATACCCCATATTCTATTTACTTAAGGGGGACTACAACCCTCGGCATGCCTTGGGCTCTCCGCAGCGATACCCGAAACCTCAAACTTTTGCAAACCAATACCCCAATATATTGCCTATTATACTATAGTAGTTTCCATTTTCTTTTCCATTATTTCCTATATAACCCCAATATAGTACCCCAATCCCTTAAATCTCCTAACGCGAATACTAATTAGGCAAAGCCTTTCACCCGCGTTGAAAATATCTGCCAATTCCTACTGCTCACAGAGACAGAGACAGAGAGCGAGAGAGAGAGAGAGATTCCTCGGAAGGAGGAACAGATCACCATGTACCAACCTTTCCTCGGCTCGCTACCAGACTATTTTCCCGGGAAAGAGATGCGTACTGGATAGAGGTCGAAATAGGGGGGTAGAAGAAGATGGGGTGGGCTATGTTCTACGATCCAACGTACGCAGCACTCATCCCAGCTACCGACCTGTGACCGTGGGGCTGGAGGTTCGCCTCCGCGACACCTTCGGGTGTCGTATAGCCTGTAGAAGAAGAAGAAGAGAGAGATTCCAAGCTAAGCCCCACGCCCCAGAGCCGCAGCCCTTATCCCTGAGCTTCATAAACCCTAGGCCCTTAAACCTCAATCCCAAAATTGAACCCTAAGCCCAACTCCTAAACCTCCTGAAGACTGCCTGGAAGGGCTCTAAAACCTTAACCCCTAACCTTAAACCCCAAAACCCTAAACCTTAAAGACCTGATTCCTTAACCACAAAACCCTAAAAACCTAAACCCTGAACCCTAAACCCCTAAACCCTAAACCCCATTCGTTGGGGGGCTCCGTTGAAAAGCCAAGCCGCCACTGCCAAGCAGCTGAGCCGATCCTCAGGGGGCAACAGGTGTCCTTAAAATGCAAGGGGTAGGGATTAGGGTTGAGGGATTTAGGATGTAGAGTTCAGGGTTCAGGGATTTAGGGTTGAGGGTTTAGGGATTAGGGTTTAGGGATCTAAGCTTCGGGATGGAGGTTTTAGGGCTTAGGGATTTTAGATCCAGGCATTAGTGTATTAGATCCAGGCATTAGTGTATTAGGGTTCAGGGAAGTAGGAGTCGGGGTTTAGGGATGTAGGCCTGAGGGCTTTAGGAATTGGGGTGTAGGGCCTCGGAATCCGGGTTTAGGATAATACGAAGGAGATTCTGGGGGGCGTCATGTACCTATGGGGAGAGTTTAGGGTTTAGAGTTTAGGGTTTAGGACTCGCCGCATGGAACATGACATGGGCTATTTCTCAAGACTAGGGGCTATTTCTCGTCAAGATGCGTTAGTTTCCATAAATGGCAGGACCCCAAAATAGACCCAAGAAGACTATGGTCCTTATTATGGGTAATCTCAAACAGGGAAAGCCTGAACCCTGAACCCCAAACGGTAGTTTCCATTTTTCCATTGTCCCTATATATCCCCAATAGCCTCTCCAAAGGGACCCCTAGTTTTCAGGAACTCCCCCATTGCAGCCTTCCGTATCATGACCGTTGCGAAGGGCCCATTTTGTACAAACTGCGTGCGAAACGCGACCCTGCCAATTAGCATCCAGCAACCCCCAAAGGGTACCCATAGTGGTTATCGCTCCTTGAGAAAATGGGAAGAATTGATAGATATTCCCCTTGTGGGATACCAACATATGGGGAACATTCTGTGTTAGGGGGGTGAGTTTGTCCAACATTGGGGGAAGGGGATTAATCAATCCCGCATCAGAGCCCGTACCAGGGCTGGGTTCAGATATTTGAGTTTTCCATAAATTTGGGGTCCCATTTTCGGGTAGGTTATATAAGCGGGACCCCGATCTACAGAAACTACCATGTTTAATGAATCGTTTCCAATACTTGGCAGGGTTCCCTAAAGCTTAAACCCTACACCCTAAACCCTAAACTAGGATCTTGGGCCCTTGGGACCCCTTCTCGCTAATTCAGTGACGTGGAGCCATGGTGAGGCCCGCTTGCAAACTTGCTGCACATTAATTCGCCAGGGAATCTGAACCTAGTCCTCGATGAAAATAGGAACTTTGAGGCATACAAGGCCCAATAATGGAGAATAGGATGGAACAGAAATGGAACGGCCTAGAAACGGGTTATTGAAGTCAAAAGAGAAAATCAAAACTATTCAGAATCAGGGGGAAGATGGAATGGAAACTACACTTATAACCTAGGGAAATGGAAAAAGAAATGGAAGCCAGTATGTTCTTGGGTTTGAGAGAGGACTACAGTATAAGGATCCATTCCTTCATTCCTTGCTAACCACAGGTACCGTAGATTCACACGGGAATCTGGACCTAGGTAGAGGTGCCTTACTATTTCTTCAAACAAATCAGCATAGCACACCCCGGGACCCGTAAGCTTAAAAAAAGTTAAGGGGTATGCATTTCGGCGCCCAGAAGTTAGCCTTGTTCAGTCATTTTTGTACCTCGGAAGTAAAAGGTTTTGGTTTTAGGGTGTGGTGACCTGTTCCTAGAGCATATTTCTACGGCTAATGGACAACTTGCGGATAAATTTCTGACAACTGGAAAACTGAAGCAGCCGTAGACACAAGCATGCCCCGAGAGGCATGCTTTAAAGAAGAGCCCAGGCACAATGCAAACTAAGAGGTTTTGAGCACATGCCCCTAGTCTAATGGATCGCTAGCAAAGGTTCATAAGCTTCTCCAAGCCAGTATGCCTTTTGTTTTGGGAGGGCGTGTAACAAACTGGATCCAAATCTAGCTAAAGGTCCCTTCTGTTCACGGGCTCCATGTAACTTACTTGGCTTCTTTGTTTCTACATAGGATCCTGATGTTGATGCATCGCCGTACTCTACTGAGTTCCTTCGTAGCTGTGTACCTGCCAATTGTTTGTGGTAGCCGTAACGCTACCCTGTGTTCAGTCAGGACTCAGGCACATGATCCCTATAGTGGACCCTATGTCGTTCTCAAGAATGCCTTGACTGTTAGGGCCTGAATACTTGCTAAGATTATGATCCCTGCTGCCCTGTATAAACTACCGCAAATAGACTTCACAATTGTAGTAGTAATGATCCAGACCTACAGCAAGTCACGAATTCCCTGACCTCCCCTGTGCCCTCAAACCACAGGGGAAATGGAACACGGCCCCTTCATGTTTCATGTTCTTCTGCTGATCTGGGGGGAAGGAACAAAATTCGGGGTCCCGTTTTGGGGGTCCCTAAAAACCTTATTACATTATTTCGGGGTCTATATGAACTTCCCCCTATCTATGGCCCCTACCAACTGCAGGCACCCCAAATGTATCCTGCGAACATGT
This sequence comes from Symbiodinium pilosum, assembly GCA_905231905.1. NCBI lineage: Eukaryota > Dinophyceae > Suessiales > Symbiodiniaceae > Symbiodinium > Symbiodinium pilosum. The sequence continues at coordinate 12,299 of CAJNIZ010042626.1, read as the reverse complement.
GTATCAAGTGGGTTTTATTCTGGTTCGTGGCGAGAGACCGGAGGGTTCCTTAGGAACATTGGTGAGTGTAGATGTTCGGTGTCCAATCATGAATAAAGGCCATGGGTCAGTTAAATCAAAGTCCGAGATTGGGACTGGTCAGGTTTCCTCAGGATGTTGCGTTGGCGCATGCTTCGTCGCCTACGCTTCTAGCTGCACCAGTGAGTGCTGTCAACAGCTGCCGGGCTCAAGTCTTGTTGATGTCGAGCTTATTTGCAAATGTGGAGCAGGATGTAAGCTAGAACCTAAAGCCCTTTGCAGGTACGCACACAGCTTCTAGCACTACGCAGTGGACCTACGTAGTGTTTTAACCTCATTTGGGCTGTATAGGTTTCGGACAGTAAAAGAGTCAGTCTTGAACATGAATTATTTAATTCCACTAAGGCTTATTAAGGAGCATAAGCTCATGTTGCATGAGCTATAGTCTCAACTCCTCAAAGGGGGTATCTAGGGGATTACATAGGGATCCCATGTTGGGGGTTATTACGGGGGATACTAGGAGTTCAGTCTTAGCTTCTACGACTATCATATACCCCACAACAGGAATGCAAGCCCTGAGGCAGCCCTTGTAGTAGTAGCTTTGGGCAGCATAAGAGCAGCTGTACTCTAGGCAAGAAAGCTCTCAAGTTGCAAACAGGTTGTAACCCATGGAACCTTCTGCTTCCTACTATGTACCATACTAGCGCTTTGTAAGATGGATGCTTACAAAAAGTAGGGGTCCCCTTAGACGCGCCCAAGATCTGTATTTCTCAACAGAAGGACACCCAAAAGGTACCCTTAACTGCAGGAAGCAGTTTCCCTAAAGTAGGCTGCTCCAAAATAGACACCCAAATACGATAATCCTTGAGGAATAAGGCCCCATTTTACCTACCTGATCATCTAAAAGAACACCTTGTTTTCTTGCTATAAATAAAAATCTGGCAGGGCACCGGCTATATAGAGGTCAAAGAAGTAACTCTGTCTAATGTTTTTGTTATTGCGTTAAACATATACTAGCTAGGCAGTACTATAAATTCACCATGTCTACATATTGGTCGACCTGAAACAAAAAATCTTGGAGGTCTGCATGTCTGCCATTGAAAGTTGGTGGCTTTTCCAGCTTAATGGACGCTGGTACTAGTGATGTAAGGTAAGCTGAATTCTTCTTGGGCCGGCTGTGGAGTTTCACCCAGCAGAGGCGTTTCAACAAAAGCTATACAGCCCCAGCAGCAGGCTGTTATACAAATGTTCAGTCGCCAAGAAACCTTCTGTTGGGCCAATTAATCTGGTGCACGCGTACGAAACCCGAATCCCTGAACCTTAAAACCCTGGTCCTTCAATCCATACCCAACCCCAGCCGTAATTTCTATATGGGTGCTTCCAAAAAATTAGGGACGCTTTTCTGGAAGTCCCAAGAAGAGGTATTACAGCATATCAGGGTCTACTCCAAATGCACCGTATATGGAAAGTAGCAATATATTCCCCATAACCCAGAGTTTCTACCTTAAAGGGGGTAATAAAAGGGATTACATAGGGGATTACTATGGGGGTTATCAAGGGGGATACTAGGAGTTTAGACTATAGTACATATGGAAAGTAGGAATCTATTCTGCATTCCATATAACCCTGTATATAGCAGCTTCCATATCATTTTCCATTTGATTCTGCGGTTTTGGGGTAACGTCCCTGAACCCTAAATCCTAATCCCGAAACGTTAAGCCCTCATTAGGGTCCTAGTTATGGAAAAACGCCTTGCAACAAGGGTCAACTCACCAACACAGACCTGAGTTTAAGAAGCCTTCTTGTATTAGGAACCGTTCAAGCATAAGGTGTAGAATTCAAGACTCAGGATTTAGGGTTTGTGGGTGAGGGATTTAGAGTTTAGAGTTTAGACTTTGTTTCGTGTTTGTGCATACTCAGGAGATCGCCAGGAGATCGCAAAGAAAGGAGGCCACAAAGGATGGGGAATTTCCACCTGATACGCCCAAGTAGCCTGAGACTGTCCCTTTCCTAGGTTCACACATATCTCTAATTAGGGACAAACCCAAGTTTCAACCAGGCGACATCCCATTGTCTCTTATTGTTATCGTTAGCAATAGCATGAGTTTTTCGCAATCTGCCTACCTAGGTCCTTCTAATTTGTAGTCCCTAGCGTTATGACTCGCGAACCCTACACATAATACTAATATTCATAAAAATGCGTAATAGCAATAAATAGTATGAACAGTTTTAGTGATGGTTAGAACGGTAGCAACATCTCTTATCTTGCTATTATTTTTACCAACCCACCATGACGCTAGCAGATCGTCGGACAAACATGTTCAAAGGTCGGCCGATGGTCTACAAGGGCTGGGGGCGGCGGCAGCAAGATTGTTTCTCGAAATGGGGAAATCCTTACCCTAAACCCCTAAACCCTAAACTCTAAACAGCTTGATGATGTCGGTCGCCTTGCACCTCGCTCTTGCTGCCGCTCCCTCCGCTCACGTGTTTGATCCGAATGTGCTCTCAGCGGCGTTGCAAAGCATGGGGCAAAAGCGCGGAAAACCTGATTCCTTCCTTAGGACGTTAGGACTCCCCAACCTGGAAGCAAGAAAAGTGCATGAAGTGAACATGAGATGCAAGTACGCAAGTTCGCGGAGGGGTATAGCAGTCTTACTTCAGACAGAGAAGTGCAGCCTTTCATCCATTCCCCCCTCCAAACCTCAGACAGCAAACTTCTTCTTGTCTCTGACAGGCATGTGTACATCAAGGTCCCTTTTTTGAGTCAGTATCACAAGAAATTTCGTGATCTGAACCCCTGAACCCTAGGCCCTCTAAATCCTAAACCCGAATTACACGCGGAGACCCTAACTTCTACTTGGTTTCAGCTCGTTTGCTCCGTCTGACCATGGGATCAACTCTACGGGCGGCGTGCTTATTATCCAAATCGACCCTACATAACTGCCTAAGAGAAACCCCCCCATTCCAGGCGCGTCCTGCTGAAAACATCTCTTGACCTTTGCTTATTATATTCCCCCCCAACTAACCTCCTAGACCCCATTCTGTGTTCCAGGGCAGATTCAGCCTAAACCCTAAACTCGAGACTTCTACTTCCACTTCTTCTCCTGCACTTCCTGGTCCCAGCGCTTGGTCATTGCGCTGAACTTCGTGGAGCCAGCCTAGGGCAATTCAGAGAGCTTCAAGCCTGCAGAGGTGGTGTTCGCCATACCTAGACCTCCCAAATATCTATAGTAACCTCAGTCAATTCCAAAAGAGCGGGTATAAAGGCTATTGTTCTGGGTTCTTGCGCAGGTTTGGGTAGAGCTTTTTTTGTGAGCCGCACAAAGCTACTGAAGCTGCGCTAAGGGTTCCAGCTGTCTGCAGACATCGCATGGAACAGAGGTTTCTGGATAATCCCCTGTATCAAGGACCTTGTGTGGCAAGTTAACACCAAAGCCATTTCAGCTCAGCCCTCTTGGGCCCTGAGCAAAAATAGAACCACGTCCACCCACAAGCTTCCAACCTTCTGGACATGCTAAGTCCCTTCTGAAAGCCTGAACCCTAAACAAGATCCATAGCTCTGAAGCTTCAACGCACGCCTGACCTTGATGAAGCCTCAGCCCTCACCCCTCCTAACACCTTGAACCTAAAACTTCCTGGAGCATTTATGTCTCCAGTTCAATCCACACCGCTTGAAAACAGAAGGATACTGAACAGGATGTATACAATTGTATATATACATACTTGACACGCACATAGAAGAACTATGAAATCTCAGTACACGGTTGGTGCTTCATCCCCCTTTGCCACTCGGGAATGGGACCTCATCAACATGAGGATACACTTAGGTATCCGGGGCATATTGCTGCAAGATTCTGGCGTCCTCTTGGAGGCTTCTACAGAAGTGTGAAATGGAAGCCCTCCCCTTCCCCAACCCTAAACCCGAGTGTGGGTAAGTTCAATACTGCCCGCGGCAGCCTCATGACACGACATGTCTGGCCGCGCAGGGCTAGCACGCTGGCTTCCCCTGTAGCCCGGAATTCAGCCAGGTGTGTATGTAGTACTTGTGTTGTAGTCAACTAGAGATACCATAGTGGCCCCAATATAGGGAGTTAACATCATGTGCTCGTTTGGCTGTAGTATTTGGAGACGAATGAGACATTACTAGGTTCAACCGCAAAGCAAACCCGTACTCAGGCCTTGGGATTTAGTTTTAGAAGCTTTTGTGTGGTTGTAACGTACGTGATGGTATTTACCTGTCGGGGACTGTCGGGGACGTATAGGGCTTTCTAACAACAGGGGTCCTGGGGGGGGTACCCCCCAAACTACAATACCCAGTGTAAAGTTTCCCAAAACTGGGGCCTTAATTTCTGCAGTAAGAAGGGCTGAGCTTTCTAAGCGCCAGGGGACTCAGCAGGTATGACAGCTTTTAGGGTCTAATGCAGAGACCTGAACCAGCAGAATCATTTTCTTATGGTCCTCATACATCTACAGTATAGTATACCTTAAAGACTGAGTACGGTTGAACGGACGCCTACGTTAAGCTTTGGGGCAGGTTATATGTAGATTCCTGCCGGTAGAACAGGGATTTGAGATTTCAAGCGCTTGGGTTGGGGGTTGAAGGCTGCTCAGCAGATAAGTCCTTTCTGGACTTGTCAACGAGGGGATATATTACTTTAGGAGGGTGATAGGGGAGCACAATTTTCAGAAGCGAGATGTTTGTGGAGCATTTGGGATGTTAGGTATGCATGTTATCAGGATTGGAGTTCCAGATCAGTCATCATACTTTCTCTCTGCTGCAGGATTATGAGGCCAACTGCAAACAAACTCACGGGTCCATGTGCACACATCCTCTACCCTAAACCTGAGACCAGAGGTCAGGATTTCACATGCGCGGTCCTCTCGAATATTGCTCGTCTTTCCGGGAGGAGCCTAATATCTGGGAGGGAGTAAGCAAAGGGGACCCTATTCGAGGGGTAGCCCGTTTCTGTCGCCATCATGTCAAAAGGGTTCTGCACATTAAACCCTTCCCCGAAATCCTTGCCTCCCACATGGTTTGGGTTGATGGCTGGCCGGGTCTGAGTGCAATGTCTCCACATTTGAGGTACACGGTATAGATGTTGGCCTATATCCTGAGGGAACCCACTGGCTTGCGACAACTAACATGACAAGATGTGAAAGAGGCACCCTCCATAAACTGTCTAGGAAGGTGTTTGGGATGTTAGGGCCTTGCACAAGCATAAGGGTCCCGAAGTCCCCATGACAAGGGTTCAAAACAGCCCCTGAATCTGAGTTTCCTGGTCAAACGAATCCCCACCAAACCCAAACCGATGCCCTCCCCCAAACTGACGTGGAACCCATATAGACCCCAAGTAGAGGGAGCATAGTCTTGGCAAGGCACTCTTGGGGGATCCATGTTGGTTTGGGGGGTGCCGGTCTACAGCAGCACATCGTCGGTGTGCTAACCCACAGAAATGCATGGTTCTTTCAAGGATCCCCCTCTACAATCCCCACCTGAACCCTCAACCCGTATACAACTTTCCATAATGATGGACCACGCAGAGGGATCCATCACCTTGAGTTTCTCATGCCAGCCCAGCGGCGGGCACCACTTGCCCAGGTATGTTCTCGCGCGCCTGGCAGCACCCGAATCATTGAGAGAATTAGACTTGTCTTTTACATTTGGAGGTGGTGGTGTTCTGTTAGGTTCCCCTTGCCAAGGTTTGGTAGAGTCAGTAAGAAGGCCAACTAGTCTTCCGGCATGGCCCTGAACTTCCCAGAAGGGTCCCTGCTATCGTTGATGCTAACAAGAACACATGACCCCAAGTACCTGATACCTTGAGAATGTAGGTATATTCTGGTAGACTAGGGTCATGGTGGATTTCTAGTAGCACAGGTGGAGATTGTTGGGTTCTGCCACCTTCGTTGCCACGGGCATAGAACGTGAGGCTTCATGCTGCCGCACTCGTCTGCCTAAAGTGAGTACTGTGCACGTATCCTAATTCTTGGTACTGTTTTGGGCCAGTTTCGGGGGTTCGGAAGAAGAAGTATAGTCTATCGGGGTCTATTTTCAGTTCCCCTTCTTTCTGGAAACTACCACGTATCCCTTTTTGTAATGAAGGTCTGTGTTGCTCTTAATGACTCTACATAACGTACGGGCAAATGGGCAAGCAATGAGGATTTCTGTGCAGTGGTAACTTAAGTCAGTGGTCTCTAGGGTCCTGTTGCGCCTAGGGTGCACCCTCTGGCACAAGAATTAATCCACGGTTTCAAGACCCTACCTAGACTTTTTCCAACACTTCACGACAATGACGTTTAACCCAAGGTCATGGATATATAGGCCATTCTTATAGGTACTTGAAAGTTCTAAGTAAAGCCCAAACCCGAGACCTAAAACGCAAACCAATGTTCAGGCCGTAGGAAGGGATTCAGAAGGATTCCGGGCTGTGCGCAGTGGCAAACATCATGATGGCCCACCCTAACTGGCCGCAATCGTCTTCTGCACGGACTCCTCAACCCCTATTAACCCTTCAGAGCTTGAAAACTCCTAAAACCCTAGCTTCTTACACAAATGAAGGGATGAAACTCTAAACCACAAACCCCAGCATGCCCTAAACCCTCTAAGGAGCCCGTGATTCGCTTCCTGGAGCCGCGAAGTCACAACCTGCTCTTGCGGCGTGGCATCAGACATCTTCGGGTATTGTAGCAGCCTCAATAAGATGGACTACATAGGGAGTATATAGTAGACTCTTATATCGGGTTTGGGCGCATGTCTTAAAGACTTTAGTGTGGATAGTTTTGGGTTTGAGGTTGGGGGTGTGGGGGTTCAGGGTCCAGAGTCTGGCGCTATGGTTCGGCAAATTGAGGGGCCCAGGGTTTTTGTTTGAGCTTATGGTCCCTAACCCTAAACCCCCGCGTTTGTTCTCAGAGAGTTATGGCCTGGAGCGGGTACAAGCTCAAATGGACCCCAGTATTGGCGCCACGTCCCCATTGAAAATACCATGTCAAGATTGGAACAAGCTCAAAATCTGCAAGGTTCCTCCGTAAGATGCTTAAACCGCATTCATACCTGTAGCACCCAAGCCTTCAATCCTGCAAGCCCCAAACCTTACGCACCCTAAGCCCTATGAGCCTAAAACTATTTTTCATGGTTTCAGGGCATTCTTCAGCCAAGACGAAGAGCCACTGGCAGCATGTCCATGTTGTGCCGATCTCGTACCTTTCATGCAGCTACGCAGGTTCAGGGCTTTGGGCTTCAGGGCTTCAGGGCTCTCCTGTGCCCGGGAACCTTAACCCAACTTGCCAAATCTTAGGCTTTTATGCTTAGGGTTAAGGCGGTTGAGGGTTCAGGCGGTTTAGGGTTTAGGGTTCAGGCGGTTTAGGGTTTAATCCTAGCACTTGATTAATTTGGGGGGGGGGCCCGCCAGAATAAGAAATGGAGGGCGTCGAATTAAAAGAATGATTGGGGTTCCTGGAATTCAATTAAAAAGAATAGGAATGCATTCCCGCGCCATCGGGGCTCTTGGACCTCTACAAATAAAAAAATGAATATGAATGCATTGGATATCCCGATTTTCAGGATTGGTCCACCAAAAAATTTCTTTAAATCTAGTCCCTTTTCCCCATACGAAAGTCCACCTAATTGAAAGTAGTCTTTGGCGGCTAATTTTACCCAAAAATGTTCTTTAAATATGGACCCTTTCATAAATCAAGTGCTCGGATTAGGGTTCAGGCGGTTTAGGGCCTAGGGGCTTAAGGGTTTCGGGGGTTCAAGGTCGAGACTTCAGTATTGACTGATGTTTGTTGGATGTCTTGGTTTTGATGCTTTTTGTTTTATGGTGATGAACCATATGCTGGGATAGGATTGGCGTTGGCATATCACCCCCACACTATCTTTAGGACGGCCTCAGGCGGACCTGTTGTAATCCCCTTCCTGGTCGCTTGAGGCTGCGTATTCGAAGTAGTTCCTAATCGTTTTCACATCTAATACCATCAAATTGCCCACTCTTAAAGAGCAAGGCCTTCCAAAAAACTGACACCTCCTGTAGTTGCTCTCCATGTTTACTCACAGAAGAGGAAGCACAATACCTCCCACCCATAAGCTGTAAGTTTGCAGGAAATGTTCAAATTGAATGCCCTGATCGCTATGCAGTCCTTCACGGAATATCATCGTCCCTTAGAGCAACTAGTGAGGAGTATACATAGCGCTAGTCTTTTGTAATGTGCCCACCTAGTTCCAAAGACTCTCCAGCCTGAGTTGGGAGCGGATGGGAACCGAGCCCCAACTGTTGATTCTGCAAACCCTGCATGACCCTGGTATACCATAATATTTAGGGTTTAAGGTTCAGAGTCTCCGAGCTTGGAATTTTCTACCATAATTCCCGAGGCATGAGGCGCTTAGGGTCAAGCAGGTTTTTAAAGCATCCACCTTAGGATGGCGTACGACGAGATGAGTGCTACAAGGAGCACGAGAAAGACGGCCACTTTTCATTAATTGCTGAAGTAGTGTAGAGGCCTAAACACCTACTGAAATGAGTTCGAGGTCTATTTGAGGTGCTAGATACCGTAACTACGCGAGGAATTCAACACCATAATGTCGATATTCGTTTAAGCTGTATTGGTGTAGATGCCTGACTAATCGCTAGAAATATTCCCCTGGTACTAAACATACCTCCTTCCGCACTTGTTTAGATGGCTGTTAAGGAGCATAAATTGCGTGATTAAGCAGAACTGGGATATACAGTAAATGGTTTCTCTCGTTTTTTTCTTCTTTCTCTCTCTCTCTCTCTCTCTTCAGGGTAGCGGTTAGGGTAGTTTAGTTCTTTAGCAGCAGCCAAGCTATTGCACATGGTACCTGCACAGGCCAGTTCAACTACCCAGGCTCCTCAACGAACAGAAAAACTTGCCCCAACTTCGAAATTTTGCCCGTGCAGACTTTGGGTGGACCCCCACCCAGTATAAGGGATCATGAGGACTGTATTCGGGTCCTCTTATATTCCTTCTATACCACTATCAAAACCTAAGATGCTGTCGTCAGAATTGCTGCGCACCATGCGGGAAGGGGGACTAAATGAATTAGGAATCAGGTCTTGCATGCGTCTCTACATGTTAGTGCTTTTCTGCAGGCCCAGAGGGTTGCATTCGTTTTGATAATTTCTGAGCGTGAGATTGTTTGAGTCAGGCTGACGTCATAGAGTCGGTGATTTCAGCCACTGTAGCTGTTGCATGACACATGCCTGTTAAGGCACTTCGAGATACTGGAACCCTCGTCTTTGTTGCGGCAGACAACCTGCAATTGAAGAAGCTCCGAGCTTCATCCTCCATTTCCTGGATAACAATGAGATTGCTTCTGTTTACCCCAGGCAGACACTGGGTTGCTGCTAGAGACGGCTTTTGCGTGTTTAATGGTTTTGTTGTCTTTGGTACTTGAAGCAAGTATCAAGGTAAGCTAAAGTCTAAACTTCTTAAAGGGGGTTAAATAAGGGATTATATAGAGGACTACTATGGGGAAGATTTCGGGAGATACTAGGACTTTAGACTATGGCTCAGGTGGGTTTTTCGTAACCTTGACCATCGATCCTACTCCCGGCCCCCATCACTACCCGCAACCTTCCCAAGAGAGTGGGTAACTCGAATATGTGAAGTGGGAATGCTTGGAATCAGGTCAAAATGGATGTGCAACATGAGTTTTAGGCGGATTGTATAGGGGACTACTATACGGGGTACTAAGGGGGATGCTGGGAGCTTTGACAATGGCTCATATCAACATCAGAGGGCGTGACACGATGTTGGCTTGACACGGAAACATTCACAACTCTGTTAGGTCCACAGGGCCCTACCCTCCCAAAGCTGACACAAAGACTTCTTCCCCTTTCACGGAGCTTCGTTGTGTTTTAAGGTTAACTTTTGGAAGGGTTGCCCTGCAACCCCGCATGAGCCTCTTCTATGACCCAGGACGCAGATGTATCCACGAACCCGGAACGCCTTGTGCATAGCGCAAGAGTCTGCAAAGCTTCTGCAGGCGGGAAAGTGCCCTAAACCTTAAAACCCTAAAACCTAAAACCCTAAACCCTAAAACTCTAAAACCTTAAACTCTAAACCCTAAGCCCTAAAACCCTAAACCCTAAATCATTGACCCTACCTTGCTAGCGCCTCAGGGGGGATTGGCGGAGTAGCCTTCTATATAACCGCCTTTTACACCCCTAGCATACCAGCACTTGGGCCTGAATAATTACCAATATTGTGATAGTGGATTCCTGGTATAATTCCGGTATAGGGTACGTCAAATAGACCTGATACTGATATTCGTATCTTTTTACGAAGCTCCTGGGTTCTTAGCCTTGCCCAACCCTGGGCACTCAACCCTGGCTTCTGAATCCTTTAGGAGGACCTTATAGCCACTATTACAGGATGGGGGGTCCACTAATGAATCCTTTATGAAATCTCAAGCCAAGTGTATGTTTCCTGAAATCGAAAATTAGGAGCCCCTTTTTATGGGGTGGTAGCTACAATGAGGACTGCCCTGGGAACCACGTTGGAACCCACATCCGCAAGTAACCCCCCCACCCACCCCCCGTAACAATGAAATCCACCCGCACCCCCAAGAAACACATGAAACTTAAAGTTGCCATATTGGGGGCCTTTAGGGCTAAACAATTGGGGGAAAATATGTTCCCCCAATTGCTTAGCACCCCCCAGGTAACACATGAAACTTAAAGTTGCCATATTGGGGGCCTTGACGGGAGATTCAACCCTAAACCCTACCCTAAACCCTAGACCTCTGAACCCTCAACCCTACTCACAGGTCCTTCTGCATCTGCGGCGCTGTCTCCCCAGCACCAAGCCACGCAAATCGCCGAACTGTGCTGGATTCGCCTTGAGGCAGGCGGCGGCCTAGCGGCAAAATCGCAAAAGAATGCATGAACCATAGTCTAAACTCCTTAAAGGGGGTTATGTAGGGAATTATATATGGGACTACTATAGGGGCTATTAAGGGGTAGGAGTTTAGACTATGGCTCACATCAAAACACAGGGTTTCGCGTCTAACTTGAGGCTAAGGGGTTTAAGGTTTACGGATCTAAGGTTTAGGGGTTTAGGGTCTAGGGTTGAGGGTTTAGGGGTTTGGGGTCCTCTATTGCGAATCCCGATTATAGACCCCAAAGACACTTACATTTCAGGGATCATGAGGGGGAAACCCTTTTTGTGGAAAACGCGAGTTAATGAGGATAGGGTCTGCGTAGGCCTCCGACGCGCTTATCACGGCAAGGGCTTTAACTATGAGAAGGAAACCCGATCATTTACTATATGCACATATCATGTTACAATAATTTAAGTTCCTTAACAGCAACCCCATCTAACATCTTAAAGGCGAGTCTTATGTCAATGCCAGGGCAGGGTTCTATTTCGATCCTCTCCCCTCACCCACCCTGACATTAAATACTCCCCTTGTGTTATGTTATAGTATATTGGGAGTATCTAATATTAGGTGGTGTTCATACTAGGGGGAGGGAATTAAACATAGAACCCAAAGCCCTAGGGGCTAGATTGACCTGGAGATCCAACTGTCTATGTCGAATATCAACTACTACTTTACTATATACATTAGAAATTTAGGGTTTAGGGGTTTAGGGTAGAGGGTTCAGAGTTTACACTCCCCCAAACTAACATGGAAACCCAAATAGCCCTCTTTGAAAAGGACACTAGTCCTTATAGGCACCCTTTTGGGTTTCCATGTTAGTTCCCTGGAGTGTAGAGTCTTAAGGTTTCGGCATGACTCCAGTAAGGAGATGCGAAATGCCTCGGAGAATCTGGTCCCGTCGCAGCTGTGTTGGCCTTCTGCGGCCAAGTGCCCTGAGGTGTTTGGTTGAAAAGATTGAGGGCTTAGGGACCTTTATAGGGAATGATACAGAGATAGTTGAAGCCTAAAGATCAAGGCTGCGAAGAGAATTTTGATATAGGATGGCGGCTAGGATTTGATTTTTGATTTCTGGCAATGGTGTTTAGTTTGAGGCTCGGGCAAGCTTTTTCATGCTGGTTCGTTTTGATCACAGTTGTCCTGACAGAACAATAACAAAGTTTGCCTCGCATGGCAGAATCTTTCGCAAATTGTTGATGCTCCTATGTTGCACCTTCCGACGACGTGCAAGGTACAATCAGGGGTTTTCGGTAACCCCAACAACAGCAGCAACTGTCATGTGAATGGTGTAGGTAGGGTCCATCTTTTGTGGGGGTAGAGGGTTCGCTTGTGACTTCTCGCGGGGTTCGCTTGTGACTTCTCAATTTGGTTCGCTTGTGACTTCTTG